>PVJC01008584.1:0-48196 GCA_004026665.1 Murina feae
GCTTGAGGTCCTGTTCTATCACTTTATTATTTATCTGCTTTGCAGTTTTCTACTATCCTAGCTCTAGATTTTTAAAAAATGTTAAAAATATCCTCACCCAAGGATATTTTTTCCTTTCTTTTCAGAGAAAGTGGAAGGGAGGGTGGGAGGGGAAGAAGGGAGAGAGAGGGGGAGAGAGAGAAAAGAGGGAGAGAGAGACATCTATGTGAGAGAGACACATCGACTGGTTGCTTTCTGCACCTGCCCGACCTGGGTGGGGAGTGAACCTGCATCCCAGATACGTGCCCTTGACCAGGAATCGAACCCTGGGCCGTCTGGTGTACCGACTGATGCTCTAACCACTGATCCACACCAGTCAGGGCTAGATTTTTTTTTGGTAATGGCTTTATTGAGATAAAGCTGTTCTTACATACCATACAATTCACCCATTTAAAGTGTACGATGAAATGGTTTTGAGTATATTTACACAGCTGCGCAACCATCACTATAGTAATTTTAGAACATTTTCATTTCCTCAAAAAGAAAACCTGTACCTTTTAGCCACGATCCCCTATTTCTCCCATCCCACAGGTTGCCAGTGATGAGCAAACACTAATCTACTTTCTGTCTCTCCATATTTGTCTATTTGGACATTTCTTAGAAATCATACACTATGTTGTCCTTTATGACTGGAAGCATTTAGCATAATGCTTTCATAGTTCATAGCATTTCTTTTTAAGGGTGAATAATATCCCGTTGTATGGATATATACAATTTTCCTTATCCATGCAGCAGTTGATGAATATTTGGGTACCATTTAAAAAACTTTTTAATAATCCAAGGAATGTGTGATTTAAGTAATGTATGTGCACATTCTCAAAGGGAAAGAGGTAAACGCTATAGACTCAAACTATAAAAGCCCCCACGCTTCTCCTTCAGTCCTGCTCTTCTCCCCAGAAGTGGCTGGTGACGACCTGCTGTGTATGGCTGTGGTTACGTAGGTCAGGTTTCTTCACATCACTTCCCATTGCGCTACGGGCTCCAGAGGCCGAGGGTCCTCCCTTGTCCTGAGCCATCTGTGTATCTCTTGGGTCAGGTGGGCCCTGAAGGTTCATCAACGCCCAGGGCGTCTGGGGAACGGGGAAGTCCTGTGCAGGGCCTTTCCCCTCTCTTTGAACATCCACATTCAGGTGTGGACGGGACGGTGAGTGGCTGGGAGGAGGCCAAAATCAACAGCTCCAACCCACTGCGCTATGACCGCCAGAGCGGGGCATTTGTAGTCACCCGGCCTGGGCTCTACTATCTGTACTGTCAGGTAAGCCCCACCTGGCTCCGTGGGGAAAGCAGGAATGAGGAAGAAGGGTTGGGTTTGGAAGGTGGGGGCAAGCTAGAGGTGGGGGTGGGGTAGTTTGGGGTTTGGGCTGGAGAGGAGGACATTTGGGTCTCAAAGGAAATGTGGAGACTAGGGCCACCCTCTCCCTTCCCCCAGGTGCATTTTGATGAGGGAAAGGCTGTCTACCTGAAGCTGGACTTGCTGGTGGATGACACGCTGGCCCTCCGGTGCCTGGAAGAGTTCTCTGCCACTGCAAGTTCCCACGGCTCTCAGCTCCGTCTCTGCCAGGTGTCTGGGCTGCTGCCCCTGCGGCCAGGGTCCTCCCTGCGGATCCGAACCCTCCCCTGGGCCCGTCTCAAGGCTGCCCCTTTCCTTACCTACTTCGGACTCTTCCAAGTTCACTGAGGGGCCCTGGTCTCACAGTGGTTTTCCCAGGCTGCTGGCTCCCCACAACGACACTCTGAGCACCCCAGTCCTCTTGGCCCCACCCTAAGCTGCTCCTCCCCTCAGACTTGCCTCTCCCTGGGTAAGTTGCCAGGGCTTATTCACGTGTTTTCCATGCAACATAAATATTCCTGTTCATCTCTGAAGAGCCCTCCCCCCACCTCTGGTTCTCCACCTCGCTAGCTCCCGAACCCCTGATCTTTGACGCCCCCATTTATCTCCTGACTCCCCACCCTGGCTGCAATCCCCTGGTACACTGTTTACTATACTCTGGGTGAGGATGGGTCCCCAATACCCCTCTCAGGCACTAAGAGAAGCTGGATACCAGAGAGACTGGGACTAGGCCAAGAGTTCCCAAATGTGAGGGCTAAGGGACCAAGACAAGTTCCTCCCCTGAAAGTTCCCTGTGGATTTTTAAAACAGATATTATTTTTATTATTATTGTGACAAAGTGTTGTTAAGTAGAAATTAAAGAGAATAAGTCATGGTTGCTCTCTTTCTTGGGGTTTAGGGGACCTCCTCGGGGGAACTGCAAGCCCTGAGAAGGGGGTCTGGACTTTGGGGAAGGGGGGCAGGACCCCTGGGATTCCAGGTCCGCACGCAGACTTGCGCGTGGGGACCCACATGCCTCCAGCCCCCGAGGTGTGAGCAGAGCATGGAGAGGCAAACGGCCAGGAAACAAAATTAATCCTCTGCCCAAGGTCCAGCAGAAGTGCCTCATTTACCTAGGAGGCGGGACTTCCTCCTGCGGGGGAATCCCTGGCGGGAGGAACAGGGGCCCTTCCTGTTGGCAGCTTCGGGACTTGGGCAGGTGCTGGCACAAAGCCCCGGCTGGGATGTGGGGTGGGAGCAGGCCTCAAGGAGGTTTCAGGGTCAGTAAGCAGGACACTGGGGCCCAGGAACATGGGAACCTCGACCCCAGGATCCAGGGAAGGAACCCTACAGTGTGGTAGGGTGCTTGGGGCCGTCTCTTTCTCGCTTCACCCAGAACCTTATGTAAGAGCTTTTCTCGGGAAACAGGAAGTCGAGTTTGCCAAGTTCAGCACAGAGAGTAGTGCAGGCCCTATTCCAGCACACCCGGCCTGGCCTGAACCCCAGCACTCGGCCAGTTCCTTGCTTCAGAGACCCTGGGTCTCCCCACTGGCCCTCTCCCCTCCCTTCTTACCTTCAGTCAGTCCTAGCAAACTTCCCTAGAGATCTCTCCTAGGCCTGAGCCAGGGGGTCTTCCACCCTCATCTCTTGACCCTCCACACTGCCCAGCTTGTCCCTTCATCCCTGCTCCTGGCACCATGCCCCGTCGCCAGCCAACCTTCCCTCCCCCACTTCTAGGGCCGCCCCAGGGTTCCTGTGCCTTGGCCGCTCCTCCTGGGTGCCACTGCAGCCCTGTGCTTCCTAGAGGGACTGGCACCACATTCTCCTGAGGCTGGAGGGTGGGGGTCCCAGCAACACTGGCCCCACAGCAGAGTGCCAGGAGCACCGAGTGTCCTAGCTTGCTTTCCTCCTCCCTCCTTTTTATTCTCAAGTTCCTTTTTATTTCTCCCTTGCGTAACGCCCTTCTCCCTTCTGCACCACTGCCTGCACCTCCTTGCCACCCACTCCTGAAGCCACAGCTGTTGGCAGGGTCCCCAGCTCATGCCAGCCTCATCTCCTTCCTTTCTAGCCCCCAAAGGGCCCCCGGGAGACATGGGGGGTCGGGTCCGGGAGCCGGCACTCTCAGTTGCCCTCTGGTTGAGTTGGGGGGCGGCTTTGGGGGCTGTGGCTTGTGCCATGGCTCTGCTGATCCAACAAACAGAGCTGCAAATCCTAAGAAGAGAGGTGACCCAGCTACAGAGGACTGGAGGGCCCTCTGAAAAGGGGGAAGGGTATCCATGGCCGAGCCTCCAGGAGCAGGTGAGTGAGGGGAGGAGGGTGCCGGGAGAGAAGGCTTGGTGGCAGGGTCATCTCTGGCACTCTTGGTTCCAGCCTCCTGGTCTGCAATGTTTCCAGTGGGTACAAGAGAGGGTCCCGGGTTTGGAGGTCAAGAGAGCAGCCATTCCAGTAAAGGAAACTGTTAAAGATTAATGCTTCTTGTACCTACCAGATCCTGGAGGACAGCCAGCACCAAGCCTCAGGTTTCTGGGGAAAGGCTCATGAGCGATGTGGGCATTCCTGGGCAGGGGCGGGCTGGGGAGAAAGGCTGTCTGGGACCCTTGGGTCTCGGCCTAACCCTGACTCTCTTTCCATGAGCAGAGCCCCGATAGCCCCGAAGCCCTGGAGAATGGGGAGAAATCCCGGAGAAAGAGAGCAGTGCTCACCCACAAACAGAAGAGTGAGGCCTTCGGGGTGCTGCGGGGTGGGAGGTGATCAAGAGGCATGAAGACTTGGAGGTTGTTACCCCCAGTCAGGGTGAGGGTGCAGGGCAAGTGGGGTAGGCGGGCACTGCTGAGATTTCCTCCTCCTTTCCTCAGAGAAGCGCTCGGTTCTGCATCTCGTTCCCATCAACATTACCTCCAAGGGTGAGCACTATTTTAAATGGCTTTTGGGGAAAGGCAAGATCCGGGGACTCCGGGCCTGGTACCCGGCCTAAGAGAATCTTAGAGGTGAAAAGTGAGGATGCACAGAAATCCTGACTGCCACACTCCTCACCTCCAGAGGACTCTGATGTGACAGAGTTGATGTGGCAACCAGCTCTTAAGCGTGGGAGAGGTCTGGAGGCCCAAGGATACGCTGTTCGAGTCTGGGAAGCTGGAGTTTATCTGCTCTATAGCCAGGTAACCCCAAACAAACATTGAGCCCCACAGGGGGGGCCTGGAAGCCTGTTCTTCCAGAGCCTGATGCTCCAATACTGAGGGTTCTCAACCCTCTCTTCAAACCAAACTTAGAAGACCCTCCTTCATTCCTTGGCAGGGCCCTGAGGCCTCTCAGAGCTGGGCCATACCACCCTGTTTTCCTCAGCGTCTCCTCCCTTCCCTGCCAGGTCCTGTTTCATGATGCGACTTTCACCATGGGTCAAGTGGTGTCCCGGGAGGGCCAGGGAAAGCAGGAGACGCTATTCCGCTGCATACGAAGTATGCCCTCCAACCCAGACTGGGCCTACAATAGCTGCTATAGTGCAGGTAATGGCTCTGTGGGCAGTGGGGAGAGGCATCTGAGAAGAGCAGGACAATACCTGACTGGGGGTAGAGGTGGGAGAGTTATGACAGGGGGTTATGTATGTAGAGGTGGATCTAAGGAATGAAGGAGAGAGAATGCCTACATCCTTACAGGAAGTAGAAAAAGGTTGAGCTGGGGAGCGGGCAAACCATCAGCGTATCTGCATAGCTGTCCTTCACTGAGCACCTGCTCCCTCTCTTTTCTCAGGTGTCTTCCATTTACACCAAGGGGACATTCTGAGTGTCACAGTCCCCCGTGCAAGGGCAAAACTTAGCCTCTCTCCACACGGAACCTTCCTGGGGTTTGTGAGACTGTGATTGTTATAAAAGGTGGTCCTGGGCTTGGAGGACCGGAGTGGGTTGGGTACTGATGGGAGACAGCCAAAAGCTGACTAGACAAAGGACAGGGAATGGGAAGGAACAGGGGTTTCTTCTGGGTTTAACTGGAACCCTCAGTTTGACAACTCATGACTCTCTGTTCCTCCCTTTTCCCTTTCCACTCCAACCCCTAGACTTTGATTTCAGGAGTATAAAGGAGGTAGGATATCTTGCTTTTGTCTCTGATCTAGCCCCAAATTCTTGGGGCCATGGAGGGTGAAGAGAGAATGCCAGGCATTGTCTAGACCTGCTTCGGGCCCCCCTGGAATGCTTCCACAACAGCACCGCCACCTAGCGGCAACTTGAGAGAATCGCCCTGTTGGCCGAAGCGCACAAAGCCTCCCACTCGGGAAAACGCCCGGTTCCGTGTGCCACACCTTCCTCGAGGCATCCTCGCTTCCCCCGATCTCCTGCGCCTCGGCTCCCATCACTAGAGGACTATTTATTATGGGGCTCTGCAGGAGGTGCCCGACCACGACGACGGTCCCCGTGCAGCCACGTTCCTCTTTTAGTCCCAAGGTTTGCCTTTCATGCTCCGCACTCCCCGGCGTGGAGTCCGCTCCCAGCCCCTCTGGGCGGAGACGGGTCGCCGGGAGCCTTGGAGGAATCGCGTGTCTTGATGCTGGTCTCGCCTCACTCCTGCGCTCTTTGTTCTACTCAAAGTTAATAAAAGAGAATAAGCGATACCTCGGATCCATGCCCCCCACTGCCTGCCTCAGCCCCGACCCTCCACTCGGGACCTCCAGGCGCCCCCCTGGCGCCCCCACCGCACGGCAGGGAGCGGCCCGGGCGCTCAGCGCTGCAGGGCCAGTGCTCCGGGCGGCAGGGAGGCGCAGGCGCAGGCGCACGAGGGAGAGCGGCGGTGGCGCGCGCAGCCTGGTCAGCGAGGGGGGGCGGGGGGCGGGGGGCGGGGGCGTGGCGCGCGGGGGCGGGCCCATCCCGTGGCGCTACGTCCGTGGGGGGCGGGCCTAGGCGCGTGGTGGCCGCGCCGGCGCTGTTCGCCGAGTGTGACGTCGTAATCGTGCGCCGCCACCGCCGGTGGGCCTGGGGCTCGCGGGAGGGGAAACAGGAGGAGGAGGGGGAGGCGGCGGAGGTGGAAGCTGAAGCAGAGCGAGAGGCGGCCGCGGCGGGGCGGCTGAGCGGCGCGGCGCGCGGCCCGGAGCCGTTGGAAGCCTGACGTGAGGCGGCTGCGCCTGAGGACAGCAGGAGTGGCGGGGCCGCCGCCGTCACCGGAGAGATGAGCCGGGAAGCCTGAGGCCGGAGACGCCCGCCCTCGGGCCCGTCAGTCCGGCTTCCCCGCTCCCGGTGAGGACGCCCCTTCCCTTCCCCCCGGCCCTGCCCGGCCATTCCTGGACCTCAGTCCCACTGACCGGGGCTCGGGAGGCGCCGGGAGGGGTTTCCTCAAGCCCTCGCGCCCCGAGCCTGTGGACTGTGCCGCTGCTGGGTCGCGTCCTGGTCCCCGGGGACCGCAGGAGCGGGGGCTGGGCAGCCTGGCGCGCACGGCGCCGTTTCCCCGGCGGGGGGATCCGGGCGCCCCAGCAGCCGCCTGGCTCTCGGCTCCTGGCCATGCTTCCCTTGTCATCAGCTCGTGCTCCCTGACCCGCAGCGCGGGCACCCGGTCCCCTCCCGAGACGGCCCGAGCAGGCTCCCTCTCCCCCACTCGAGACCGCGGTCCTTCTGGGAGTCGTGTTCTCATGCACCATGTCAGTATGCCCGGCTGAAACGCATCCTTTATTAGGCGCTCAAGCAGGCCGCTCCTGGTGGAATTAAAACAGCGGAATAGAGCCTGAAATTTTGGGGTTTGGCCAAATAAATCTCTAAGGCCTTCTGCTTCAGCCATTCTCCTTTGCCTCTGTCTGGGCAGGGGGGAGGTGATGGCACAGTTGCTAGAGGGTCCCTTGTGGACCGTGTTAACCGGGAAGATCTGAAGTTAGTTTGGCTTCTCCCCTCCCTCCCCACCTTTCTGTTTTGCGTTCCTCTGAATCCTGGTTTATTTGCATCTGATTCAGAACAGGCATGCTGAGGAAAGAAAGGCAGGGGCTGGGCTGCAGAATGTTTAGGTTCTGACCCTCCTTTGTTTTACAGGCTTCTGGAAGATGAAAGAGACTATACAAGGGGCCGGGTCTTGGGGGCCTGAGCCTTCAGGACCTGGCGTAGCTCCAGCTTACTCAAGCCCTAGGCGAGAGCGTCTTCGTTGGCCCCCACCCCCCAAACCTCGACTCAAATCAGGTGGAGGGTTTGGGCCAGATCCTGGGTCAGGGACCACAGTGCCAGCCAGACGCCTCCCTGTCCCTCGGCCTTCTTTTGATGCCTCGGCTAGTGAAGAGGAGGAGGAGGAGGAGGAGGAGGAAGATGAGGAAGAGGAAGTGGCAGCTTGGAGGCTGCCCCCCAGATGGGGTCAGCTGGGAGCCATTCAGCGCCCTCGCCCTCCCCGCCCTTCTCATCGGAAAACCTGCTCCCAGCGCCGTCGTAGAGCTATGAGAGCCTTCCAGATGCTGCTCTACTCAAAAAGCACCTCGCTGACATTCCACTGGAAGCTCTGGGGGCGCCACCGGGGCCGGCGGCGGAGCCTTGCACACCCCAAGAACCATCTTTCACCCCAGGAAGGGGGTGCGACACCACAGGTGCCATCCCCCTGCTGTCGTTTTGACTCCCCCAGGGGGCCACCTCCCCCTCGGCTGGGTCTGCTAGGTGCTCTCATGGCTGAGGATGGGGTGAGAGGGTCTCCACCAGTGCCCTCTGGGCCCCCCATGGAGGAAGATGGATTAAGGTGGACTCCAAAGTCTCCTCTGGACCCTAACTCGGGTAAGGTGGGAATAGGGTGGAGGAAGGGGTGGGGAGGGCTAAGATTCCAGAGAACCAGGAGCCTCTTGCTGTGACGAAAGCGGCTTAAGCGAAGTAGGATGGCAGAGTGAGGGCGAGGGGAGTGGTGGTGGTGTCCAGAATAGCTGTGAAATGTCTCAAGCCCCGCTTTCAGCAGGAACTAAGGGGAGGTGGTCAAGGCTGGGATACAGAACCCTTAAGTAGGTGCTCATTCTGTGCATAGATGAGAAAGGGAGACATGGTTGAGAAAAGGCAGTCTTGTCCACTTGAAATCCCTCCTCATTCATTCAGTTTTTAAGGATAAAGGCCCTTCGGGTGCATCTCCAGAGGGTGCCATTCTCATAGCGTTGGGATGGGATCTCTGAGTTGTGGAGTGTACATCACCTATCCACCTTTAGCCGTTCTCATTCAGAATATTTCTCTTGTGGAGAACCACACTAAACAATTTAGGCTGTGTTTTTGCTAATTGTTTATCGAGAGCCTTTGCTGTATACGTCAGGTACTGTGCTAGGTGCCTCTCTCTGACTCCCTAGTCTTGCTTTTCTCCTAGGAGTACAGTTAACCCTTAATACGGATTTTAACAGTGTGAGTCCACTTATAATTGGAGTTGGCCCTCCGTGTCTGTGAGTTCACATCTGGGGATTCAGACAATCATGAATCAGACTTTGTTTTGTTCATCTTCACCTGAGGATATATATATTTTTAACTTTGTTGTTATTGAGAGAATGGAAGGGAGAGGGAGAGACAGAAACAATATGAGAGAGACATATGGTTGCCACCCACTTGTGCCCCCTGACCGAGCCTGGGACTGAGTTTGCATCTGCAACTGAATTAAGTCTCTTTGACTGGAATCAAACCGAAACCCTTCAGTCATCAAGCCAATGCTCTAACCACTGAGCAACTGATAGAGTTCCAAGACTATTTTCAGTACGCAGTTGGGAATCCACAGATGCAGAAGCCTGATGATATGCATTGTGCTCTACCGTTTTACATAAGGGGTTTGAACATACGTGAATTTTAGTATCCACAGGGATCCTGGAATCAGTCCCCATGGATACTATGGGACAGCTGAATTTTGGGGGGAGTTAAAGGTTATACGCATGTGAGGGGATATAGTGTCCTGAACCCCCACATAGTTCAAAGGTCAACTAGTAACTCTTCCTCTCTATCCCTGTATAACCTCTTGGACATGCTTATCTCATGCTTTAGGTTCTCCTTTCCTTAAAAGTTTATATTGATCTTCCCATTGTCCTTTGATCTGAACCAATTTTTCATCCCCATCCTGTTCCCCTGCCCTACAGGCCTCCTCTCTTGTACTCTGCCCAACGGCTTTGGGGGACCATCTGGGCCAGAAGGGGATCGAAGTCTGGCACCCCCTGATGCCAGCATCCTCATCAGTAATGTGTGCAGCATCGGGGACCATGTGGCCCAGGAGCTTTTTCAGGGCTCAAATTTGGACACTGCAGAAGAGGCAGAGCGGCCTGGGGAGAAAACTGGCCAGCATAGCCCCCTGCGGGAGGAGCATGTGACCTGCGTGCAGAGTAAGGAACCCTAGGGGACCTAGTCTGTCTCCCTCAACAGACTCCTAGGTCAGAGTCTGGAAGTCTTACCCTAGCACTCTTTCCCTCCTGCATGCAGGCATCTTAGATGAATTCCTTCAAACTTACGGCAGCCTCATCCCCCTTAGCACTGATGAGGTAGTAGAGAAATTGGAGGACATTTTCCAGCAGGAGTTTTCTACGCCTTCCAGGTGAGGCATCAAAGCGATGTCCTTTAGAAGAGGGCTGGGATTTAGGGGGTGGGCAGAGAATGCTGCTTTTTCTGTCATAGGGACGTACTTGGGAAGGAGGAGGAAGCTAGAACTGAAGCAGGGTAATCTGCAGGCAAAGTGCTCGGGAGGGTCTTTACCTGGAATCCTGAAATACTGTGTAAACCTGAGTATTCGCGTGCTTCTTTCTGAGGAGTAGGCCTTTAGCAGGTCTCAGAAGGGACCCATGACCCAGAAAAGGGGGGAAGATTAAGCTCTTATTCTGGACAACCAAAGGGACTTCTGTGTGCCGTGGCCCCTTGTCTTTTGAGTGACTCCATCCTTGGCCTACTCAGGAAGGGCCTGGTGCTACAGCTGATCCAGTCATACCAGCGGATGCCAGGCAATGCCATGGTGAGGGGCTTCCGAGTGACTTACAAGCGGCATGTGCTGACCATGGATGACTTGGGGACCTTGTATGGACAGAACTGGCTCAATGACCAGGTGAGGAGGAGAGAAACAGGCCCAAGAGGGAGCAGGGTGTCTGGGGCCCTCTTCATGGGAAGACCCTGGACCCATATCACACCCACCATGGCAAGTTGCCTCCCATCTTCTCTCCAGGTGATGAACATGTATGGAGACCTGGTCATGGACACAGTCCCTGAAAAGGTAGGCCTAACCAGGAACTTCAGTTCCCAGGAGAACTTCCACAGTTCTGAGCAGCTTTTCGGTCCCTTTCATCTCCCATTTTACATAAAGAGGGTCCTAGTTTCTGGGGAGAGGTGGTAGAAGATAATCTGTTAAATTCAAATCTATAGTCTTGGTCCCGAATATAACAAGTCTGTTTCTTTCCCCCAGTCTTTGGTGTTTTTCCCCTATGGCTAACCCACAGATTGGGATAGGAAGCTGTAAGATAAAGTTACAAACATGTTTGGGGGTTTTTCTCTTCCGTGAATTGGGATGCAGGTTGTTGAAAGCAGTCTTTAGAGCCATAATGGAAGGAGAGGACCCTGGAGGCCTGAGGTGTTTCATTTCATCCAGCTCTTTTCTGTCATTGGCACAGGTGCATTTCTTCAACAGTTTCTTTTACGATAAACTCCGCACCAAGGGTTATGATGGCGTGAAAAGGTGGACCAAAAACGTGAGTTATGAATTTATACCCACTTATGTTAACACCTTGCCTTTAAAGAATAGTGTCCTGTTTTTATGAACTCTTTCCTCAACCTATTCATTCAGTCTTTCAGTATTTATCAAGTGTCTCCTGTGTGCTAGGTAATTCTAGGCACTGAGGACATGTTAAGTAAGGGAAACTTCATTGCCTTTATAGGGTGAGAATGAGTCAGTTACGTTTCAGCTAGTGCTAAGTGCTATAAACAAATTAAAACAGTAATGTAGTAGCATGGGAAGTGGGAACTTTATATTGGGCTATCTGGGAAGGCCTCTGTTAGCTGGACTTGAATGATGAGGCAGCCAAGTGTAGATTTGGGGGGAAGAGTGTTCTAGGCAAATGGAACAGCAAGTACATGAGACACACACAGAGAGAGAACAGTTGAGGACCAGGGGCCTGTGTGGTTGAAACAGTGAGCAAAGGGAAAATGATACAAAATTTGGTCAGAGAATAGATCATGTAAGGCATGGAGGATAGGGTAAATTTTATTCCATGTATACTGAGAAGCCTTTGAAGAGTTTTAAGCAGGCTACAAAGTGCCTCATGTTTTGAACTCTTACTGCAATGATAAGATGAAGGGGAGCAAGAGTGGAAGAAGGCAGGTCAACTTAGAGTAGCACAGGAGCCCACATGAGAAACGGGCAGTGTGGTAATGGTAGAAACAGAAGCAGTTTATCTAGGGTAAGTTTTGTAAGTAGAACCAATAGGACTTTCTGACACAGATTGGATGTGGGAAATGAAGAAAAGAGGGAAACCAGGATGATGCCTGTTACTGGGGAAAGTATTATCTACTCGGGTTGGAGTCCCACCTCTACATTTTTCCTGTGACCTTGGGCAAGTTATTTTACTGTTTCCAGCTGCAGTTACCTCGTTGTTAGGTTGAACATGAGGACATCCTCCAAGGATTGTTGTGTTAACTGATTGAGCGTTTACTAGGTGCCATACATTGTTCTTAGTGCATTATGGATATTTAGTTTAATCTTCATAACAAATAGGTGATATAGGTGCTGTTTTTTTCACCCCAGATAAGGGAACTGAGGTATAAAGAGTTAGTAAATAGCTTGCCATGGTCACAGGCTAGTAAATGGAGGGGTGGATTTGAACCTTGGCAGTATGGTTCCAGAACCCTGAGCCTGGGTGCTTAGCTACTAAGCACTGGTACCTTTTTTTTTTTTTTTTTAAATATATTTTGATTTTTTTACAGACAGGAAGGGAGAGGAATAGAGAGTTAGAAACATCAATCAGCTGCCTCCTGCACACCCCCCACTGGGGATGTGCCCGCAACCAAGGTACGTGCCCTTGACCAGAATCAAACCTGGGACCCTTCAGTCCACAGGCTGACGCTCTATCCACTGAGCCAAACCAGTTAGGGCAGCACTTGTACCTTTTATGTGTGAAAAATAACTGGCCATTCTGGGCTGTTGAGTGTTTGTTCTGATACCACTTCCTCTGCCTTGCTTTCCTCCCTAAGCCAAGAATCTAGACGTCAGATGTTGAGCCTTGCCTCGCACTCCAGGAACAGTCTTGTGTTCCCCCATGTGGCTCTTTGCCTGTTCCTCCATTCTTTTTCTTTTTCTTTTTTTTAAAAAATTTATCTTTTTATTGATTTCAGAGAGGAAAGAAGAGGGAGGGAGAGAGAAACATCAATGATGAGAGAATCATTGATCAGCTGCTTCCTACATGCCCCCCCTCTAGGGACTGAGCCTGCAAGGTGGGCATGTGCCCTGACCGGGAATTGAACTGTGACCTGCTGGTTCATAGGTCGACACTCAAACACTGAGCCTTGCCAGCCAGGTTCTCCATTCTTCAGAACCTCATGGCAGTAGCAGGACTCATGTGCTGTCTTACCTGATCTCTGACACTGCCTCCTTAGGTGGACATCTTTAATAAGGAGCTGCTGCTAATCCCCATCCACCTGGAGGTGCACTGGTCCCTCATCTCTGTTGATGTGAGGCGACGCACCATCACCTACTTTGACTCGCAGCGCACCCTAAACCGCCGCTGCCCTAAGGTTTGTGAGGGAAGGGGATAGATGGGTAGAATTGGGAAGGACATCCAGTAGCAAGGCATTCCAGGCACAAAGGCGGGTTTGGGGTTCTCTGGAGAAGCAACCTGGACTTGATGCCTGAGCACCACACCATGAGTTCACTTCTTCTCTTCCTCCATCTGCATAGCATATTGCCAAGTATCTACAGGCAGAGGCAGTGAAGAAAGACCGGCTGGATTTCCATCAAGGTTGGAAAGGTTACTTCAAAATGGTACGTTTCTAGAGGAAGGGGCATGGAGTCAATGATGGGGATAGTGGTAGGAGGCAGAAGTTGAAGTCACATCCCTAGCAGTCACCAGGTAAAGGCCCTCCCTCCTTTCTGTTCTCTAGAACGTGGCCAGGCAGAATAATGACAGTGATTGTGGCGCCTTTGTGTTGCAGGTAAGCAGATGACAGCTGCGTTAAAGGGTTGGGAGGGAGATGGGAGGTTCCTCTACATCCCTTACTTGTGGAGCAGGGAGTAATCTTATGTGTTAGAATGCAGAAATCCTGGTTTCAGTGGTTCTTTTCTGGCTTCCACATCTCACATTGGTCTCATCCTTGGCCTCTGGCATATACCTGCCTTCTCACACCCCCACTGCAGTGTTTTCTTTTTCTTAATACTACGTATTTCATGTACCAAATAAGCACCTTGGATTTAGAGTCAGACCTTTTCTGAGTCCCAGGCTATAGGGCCTTGGATTCTTCTGTTTGTGAAATGTTCTCTTCTATTTGGGCATGTTCTCTGAGAGATCCAATGAGATGTATGTCATACAAAATGTGTGGCACAGGTCCTGACTTAGGGGGTATTCAGTAGGTGGTTCTCACGGCCTGCTTTGTTAACACCTAGTACTGCAAGCACCTGGCCCTGTCTCAGCCATTCAGCTTCACCCAGCAGGACATGCCCAAACTTCGTCGGCAGATCTACAAGGAGCTGTGTCACCGCAAACTCACTGTGTGAGCCTCGTATCCCAGGCCTCAAGCCCACTCATGAATGGGCAGGGGGACATGGGAGGCCCTTCTTCCCAAGAAACTCCAGTTCCTTTCCTCTCTTGCCTCTCCCACCCAATTCCCTTTGGTTTTTCATATTTAAATGTTTTAATTGATTTCTGTATTTTTTTTTTTTCTTTGAGAGAATACTTGTTTTCTGAAGTCAGGGGGTGGCCGTGGAAAAGCCCCGTTTCCCCTTGTCTGCAGGGGACTGTTGTGGCCTGGGTGGGGCAGTGATCCTCCTTCCATGTGTATGGGTGGGCCCAGGAAAATCTGTGCTGGGGTGGCGGGCGGGCAAAGGGATTACTGCCTGCCAGATCTTCAAACTTTTTTTACATATATATATAAACGCCACGGTCCTGCTCTGGTCAATAAAGGATCCTTTGGAGATACATAGTGGTGGTCTTCCTTAAGGGGCCTCAAACTTAAGGGATGTGCTCTCCCTCAGGCTTTCCTCCAGTCAGTGCTGGTAGGTACCCTTTTGTGGGTCTTGAAACTTAAGGTGCCAACACCATGTCTTACTCACCAAAAAGAACCCCCACCCAGAGGAGCAAAGGATGGAAGGAGAGTAGGTGATCCTCAAAAATAGGGGAGCTTGAGAAGTCCTAAAGTTGGGGAACAGGACACTTAAGGGAAGGGAGACAGCAACCCCCAATGCTCTTAAGCCGGGGAGTCAGTTATCCCATCCCTCCTCCCCTCCAGCCAGGGGATCCTCCAGCCGCTGGGGTCCGGCTCCTGATCCCATCTCCCCGCACACGGGACCCATCGGGGTTTGTGCTGTCTCTGCTGGAGAACAATGTGGGTCCTGGAACACCCGGGCCGAAGGCAGAGGGAGGCGGTAGTCCCGGGAGCCCGGAAGTCCCTGGGGGCCGAAGCCTCGCCCCCTTCTCATGATAGGGTCTACGAGGCCACATGACCGAGGCACTATCACCTCCGCACGTGTAGAGGTGCAGGGCCCCAAGATGGCTGCCTGGCCTCGAGGCCAGAGTCCTGTATGTCACTTCCGCACCGGTGAGAAGGGCGGGCCCAGTAGCCAATGAGGCTGCGGGGCGGGTCACCAACTTGATAGGCGCTCAAGTTATCCAATGGTGGCTACGTGCCAGAGCGCCTACAAACTAACGTCACGCCGAGTTGCTGAGCGCCGGCAGGCGGGGCCCAGGCGGCCAGGCCAATGCGATGGCTGGGGCGGGGTCGGGCGCTCTATAAGTTGTCGATAGGCGGGCCCTCCGCCCTAGTTCCTAAGGATCATGTCTGCGAGTCAAGATCCCCGGTAAGGAAGGCATTTGCTCGAGGTCGGGGCTACTTACCCTGCTGTTCCCCTCCGAGGCCCCGCGGGGGGCGGGGAAAGCGGAGGCCCACGGGGCTGCGGGGAAACCAAGCCAGGAAGACCGGCCCTGGGGGAGGGACGGGCCAGGTCCCGGCGAGGGCGACACAGCCCGGCCTTCGGAGCCTAGGGCGCGAGGTTTGTTAGGCCGCGACCAGGGACGGCGCCCAAAGCCCTGTGCCGGGTGGCGGGGCGAGGACGTGGCCGAGCGTGAGAAAGGACGGGAGAGGCGTCGCCACCGTGCGTGGCCCGGAGCCGGACGGCCCGGTGGCCTCTGCCGGAGGGCGGTCTTGCGCGCCGGATTCCGCAGGATCCTGGCGGTACCACTTGCCAAGGCGGGGGGGGGCCCGGTCCTCCCGTCCAGTCGTTACGTGGCGCTGAGGTCCGGCCGTCAGTGCTGCTTTTCTTGGCGGCCAGGATTGAGCCTCACCCCGAGGAGCACCCGCGTGAGGCGCCAGGAGCCCACCCGGCACCGGGCGGGTCCATTTTGCCGCACAAGCCGGGCAATTGGCAAACTGCGGATGGGCAGGTCCACTTCCCTTCGGGGGTGAGCGCCCCGAGGTATGGGGAGGGCGACGCCATTTCGCGACGGGGGCGGGTTCCATGGGCGGGGGTACGCCGCCGGGTCGTCGAGGGAGCGAGCACATGGCGGCCTGATGTCTCCCCTCCCCCCGCCCGCTTCGCCTTTAAGTGTTGTGCAATCTCCCCATTAGCTAGCTCGGCTGGGGCTCATTGTGCGCGAGGCCGCCACCGCCCGCGGCCTCCCACATCCGGGCACCGCGAGGGAGGGGGGAGATGGGCTGTAGGGGGTGGGGGAAGGCGCCAACGCAGTGACGTGGGGGGAAGGGGATGTCCTACTCCAGAGTCTGGGAGGTGGAGGGCGGGACTTCCGGATCGCTGGGGCGGTGATGGGAGGTGCACCAGCTTGGCCTCGGAGCAGCGCGGGCCGGAGCACGTGGGCCTGGCGGCAAACACCACCTCCAGGCCTCCGGATTTTTCTCGGCAAGTTACTCCATCATGTCGGAATGGCATTACCTGAGCCGCTCCTGGGAAGGGGCAAAGGCCTGATTCAGTTACAAATGTAACCGCTGTGTCTCTAGGAACTAGTAAGGTTTGGGTTAGGGAGCGAAGATGGCATCATGCAAGGTGGGTTGCTGGTAGGAAGAGCCGGCTACCCAGATTTGTCTCCTGCCTCAGTCAGTATACTCATATTTTAAACCAACAGATCCAGAGACAATGGCCCCGATGGAATGGAGCCTGAAGGCGTCATCGAGGTGAGAATAGAGCCCTGTCACCATCATCGTTCATTTCTGGGAATGGCAGTGTCCCCTGGTTTCTGGATTGGTGGTTCATTGTTTTAAGACTAACACCATACCCTGGGATTCATCTTCAATGCATAGCCTAACTCTGAAGTAGTTATAGCTCTTCACTGGGAGTCTTAACTTTTGCATATGATTTGTTTAAAATATTTGTGTTCCTAAGAGAATGTGTGAAATGTCATTCAAATTGGTCCTGTTGTCCCTTCTATAACCACCAGCCCTAGTTTTCAAGTGGACTGGTCCCTAGAGGGATTTCCTAGGCAATGTAGTCATCTGGCTTCCCTGGATGGGGGGGGGGAGGTTGTTGACTCCAAAGCTTTGCCCCCACAAGGTTCTATTTGCTCCAGTGTAGAACCCTGATTACACCACTTTAATTCTTTTGCATCCTGCAGAGTAACTGGAATGAGATCGTTGACAGCTTTGATGACATGAACCTCTCAGAGTCCCTCCTCCGTGGCATCTACGCCTATGGTTTTGAGAAACCCTCTGCCATCCAGCAGCGAGCCATTCTTCCTTGTATCAAGGGTAAGATCTCTGCCCCAAAACAAGCTCGGAACTGTCCCTGGGTAGAGTTGCACGTGTTTGGTAGTGCTTATCTCATTAGCCAGGGACAAAATAACACCTTTATTTACACTGGCTTGGCTTTTGGTCTGTGCTTTAACCGGTGTATTTTAGCCAGCTTATAACTTGCTCTTTGCAGCTATGTTTCTAGCCTGTTGCATGCAGTACTAAATGAGTTAACGACCTGATCTGTTCCCCTTATTATTAAAGTACTGGTTGTAATAAAGCCTGCAGTGCTTTGTGCTTGGCAAATAGCTCTGTTCGGTGCTTATTCTGCAAGGCCTTGAATGTCTCACGATCCTAGAGTGTGTGCTCTCTACCACAGCAAGTCTTTCTCTCGATTTTAGGTTATGATGTGATCGCTCAAGCCCAATCTGGGACAGGAAAAACAGCCACTTTTGCCATATCGATTCTGCAACAGATTGAATTGGATCTAAAGGCCACTCAGGCCTTGGTCCTGGCACCTACTAGAGAATTGGCACAGCAGGTGAGCATGTAGTTTATTTCCCCTCCCCTGAAAGACTGATTTAGAAGTAATTGGCACAATCCAAAAATCTGAGTATGCTCCCCAACCACTCCACCACCACCACCACCTTCACCTTGGGAGAACTGAGGTTTCTACCCAAACACAATAAACATTTCCTCCTCCCATTTCCTGAGTCAAATGGGAAGGCTTCTGGGTGGAGCCTGGCTGGCTGAGCAAGTCTGGCAGCTGTTTTATGGACAAACCCCTGGCAATGGGCAAGGAGACACCTGATTGGTGGTGTTGCTCTTATATCAATCAGGGGCAAAGCAGATGTTTAGTCCTTAGTTCATCCTAGCTTGATGCCTGTGTCGGTGGCCAGAGCTGTTTCATGCCTGAGGCACATACAATAATTGCTAGGTCTTGGAGGGGAAAAGATCAGAAACACTGGTCTCATAAGTACATTATTAATACTAACTGAGGCTTAGGAGGGGTGTAGTTTTAAAGTTTGTGGAGCTGGGATTGCTTTAGTAACTGCTAGATAACAGTAAGCAGGTAGTTTTCGCAGAACTCCATTGAGTGAACATGCCATCTAACAGTTCTTGTGGCATGCATATGTTATTCACATAAAACTGGGTGCTATGAGGATAAGTGGGTCACTATTTGCTTTCAGAAAATTGGGTGGGGGTCTAGTATGGTAATACTGGAATTATTTCAGAGGGCAGTTACTGTGAATCATGTATTCTCAGGAGCCAGAATGTTCAAATCCTGAGTCTCTGCCATTTAACTCAGTGTGATCTTAGATGCATTTAACCTGCCTGTTTCTCGCCTGAAAAGTGAGTTTTAATAGTGCATATAAGTTGGAAAAAAGTAAAACATGAGAAGCACTTAAAATGGAGCCTGGCACAGTTGTAGCTAATAATAATATATGAGCATCTTGTCTTTTTTCTGGGTTCAGATACAGAAGGTAGTCATGGCTTTAGGAGATTACATGGGTGCCTCCTGCCATGCCTGCATTGGGGGTACCAACGTGCGTGCAGAGGTGCAGAAGCTGCAGATGGAAGCTCCCCATATCATCGTGGGCACCCCAGGACGTGTGTTTGACATGCTTAATCGCAGATACCTGTGTGAGTATCCTAATTTTTGGTCATCTAGGTCACTTGCCTCTTCTGCATGCTTCCCTAGTCTTTCCACTGGCCACAGTCTTGTTGCCAATGAAGCTTGTTTTCCCCTGAAAGAGTTGCTCTATGATGAACCCCATGCGTGTCATCTGAGCCTGGCTTCCCTGGCTCAGCCCAGGTAGTGTTCTACTTCCCAGGGCTGTCGTCTGGCCTGGCAAGGGGGTTCCCTGGCAGAGGATCAAAATTGGAATTCTGAGAGCAGACCACTATCCATTTCTGGTTCTTCATTGGGAACGTTAAGCTTATCTTACGCTTCCCTGATGACCACTTGTCTTTCTCCTCCTCCCCCGGTCCTGTAGCTCCCAAGTACATCAAAATGTTTGTACTGGATGAAGCCGACGAAATGTTAAGCCGTGGGTTCAAGGACCAGATCTATGACATATTCCAAAAGCTCAACAGCAACACCCAGGTGAGAGTCCTTTCGTGTTGCCTTTACGGCGGATCCTTTATAGGTTGGGGATGGGGTGGCAGAACAAGAGGGAGGGGGCCAGAGAATTCTAGTCTCGAGCCTTTCTATGCACTGGGTTGTTGTAGGTGGCATGGAGTGGCTCCTATCCTAGGCTTGCTATTTTCCCCCTTAGGTGGTGTTGCTGTCGGCTACAATGCCTTCCGATGTGCTTGAAGTGACCAAGAAGTTCATGAGGGACCCCATTCGGATTCTTGTCAAGAAGGAAGAGTTGACTCTGGAGGGTATCCGCCAGTTCTACATCAATGTGGAAAGAGAGGTGGGGCTCAATGCAGGAGGCAGACCTGGGAGTAAGTTGTTGGGTATCGCCCTGGACTGATTGTTCTTACCCAACTTCACCCCCAGGAGTGGAAGCTGGACACATTGTGTGACTTGTATGAAACCCTCACCATCACCCAGGCAGTCATCTTCATCAACACGCGAAGAAAGGTTGATTGGCTCACTGAGAAGATGCATGCCCGAGACTTCACCGTCTCTGCCATGGTGAGATTTCCCCTCTGACTAGCCAACAGTGTGTGAGTCAGTAGCCCACTGAAGCCAGTCTCAGAACCAACGTGCCTCCGCTCTTCTTTCCTGTCCCAGCATGGAGATATGGACCAAAAGGAACGAGATGTAATCATGAGGGAGTTCCGCTCTGGCTCTAGCAGAGTATTGATTACCACTGACCTGCTGGTAAGTAGTAAGGGGGCATTTAGACAACACGAAGGGAGAAACCAAGGTGATTCCCTCTCCAAGGGGACGAATAGTGCCCCTCTTCAGGAAAGTAGCAACTTGGGATAGAATTTGGCATGCCTCCGGCTTTTGGGAGAAGGTGAACATCATTTCCTTGGCCTGCCTTTGGCTGCCTACATATACGCTCATGTCCCAAGTTCCTTCTAGGTGGCTTATATGCCCTCTTCTCACTCACATGCTGAAGCTGTCACATTTTCTTGCCATAGGCCAGAGGCATTGATGTGCAGCAGGTTTCTTTAGTCATCAACTATGACCTTCCCACCAACAGGGAAAACTATATCCACAGGTGAGTGCAGTTACCCAGCCCTTCATGCCCAGGCCTCACTGGGCCGAAGCTTGTTTTCTGTTTACTGTGTCCCCATGTATCCTAAGGTGTCTTTCTTTCCCAGAATCGGTCGGGGTGGACGTTTTGGCCGAAAGGGTGTGGCTATTAATATGGTGACAGAAGAAGACAAGAGGACTCTTCGAGACATTGAGACCTTCTACAACACCTCCATCGAGGAGATGCCCCTCAATGTTGCTGACCTCATCTGAGAGGGGCTGGCCTGCTGCCTCATCCCAGCCAGGGTTCTCGTCCTTGGCAGCTGAGGAGGAGCAGGAGGGGGGAGGGAAGGGAGCCAAGGGATGGACATCTTGTCAATTTTTTTTCTTTTTTTTTTTTTTTTCCCTTTGAATAAATGTCACTTTTTGAGGCAAAGAAGGAACCGTGAACAATTTAGATACCCTTTTCTTTGGGGTGGGCTCATGCCCCAGGCGCCGTCTCTTCTCCCAAAAACACTAATCCACTTCCCTAACCTTAGTCAACCTCCAAACCCCAGAGACTCCCTGCTCCAGCCAAATTACTCTGAAAATGATTCTTCAAGGGGGCTATGTCACTCAACCTCATTTACTGGACCAAATCTGGAGGGAGAACCCTTGAGTTAGGTGGCCCAGGGGATTGCCCCCATGTGGGGGGAGCAGGGGAGAAAAAAATATAGTAGCCATTTTTACATTGTTTTGTATAGTATTTATTGATTCAGGAAACAAAATTCTGAATAAAATTACTTGGAAACTGCCTGTTCCGGGCTTCTCATTTCTTCCCCTTCCCACCTGCTATGGGGTATATCCACCCGCCCCCCCCACCACCCACCCAGCTGATGTTTTACTCTTGTTAAAATAGTCATTTAACTGTGACCCTTCTGCAGGGTTGGGCAATCACCATCACAAGTGCCTCACATGTCTCAGTCAAGAGGAAGTGATGGAGGGGGAAACGGGACTGGTAACTTGATTTTTACATTAAATGTTTTCTGGGAAATGTTTTCTTGGAAGTTAGAGGGGCTGCTTTTCAACTGGTTCTGTAATCATTTGCCAGAACCTTGGGTTTTCTTGAGATAGATGAGTCTCCAAGGGTCACCACTTCTCATTCCCCCCACATGGTGGTCTTGATTCTGACAACTACTTGGGTGAAGCTAGGGCCCATCATGTAGTGAAAAAACTTAATGACTAAGTGGTGGCTGGGGCTGAGGTGCCTGAGTCAGGTTGTGGGGCAGGGTTATCTTAGTTACAGGAAGTTAAAAGACTTTCATTTCCTCCTTTTCCAAGAGGAGGCAGGGAATAGGGTAGATTGGGTGAGCGGCTGATACTGACGCTACCAAGAACGCCAGCTGCTCCGCCATGAAGCTTGCTGTGCTTTTCCTGGGGGCCGTGTTGGGACTACTAGCAGGTAAGAAAAAAGGGGACTTAAGGGGAGGGAGGCCCTCAGGAAGGAGCCTGTCCCTGGGTTGCTAACCAATCTTTTTTCGGCTGAAAGTCCAGGGGACGGGGAATGACTGTCCTCATAAGAAATCTGCCACTCTGCTACCGTCCTTCACGGTGACACCTACAGCTACGGAAAGCACAAGCAGCCCTGGAACAACCAGCCACAGAACCACCAAGAGCCACAGAACCACCACCACGGGTACCAGCCATGGACCCACAACAGCCACTCCCAATCCTGTCACCATGACGAGCCATGGAAATACTACAGTTCATCCAACAAGCAACAGCACTGCCACCAGCCCGGGATCCTTCACTAGTTCCCCCCACCCAGGACCACCTCCACCCTCTCCAAGTCCTAGCCCAGGCTTCAAGGGAGCTGTAGGAGACTACACTTGGACTAATGGTTCCTTGCCCTGTGTCCATCTCCAAGCCCAGATTCAGATTCGAATTCGGTACCCAACCCAAGGTGGAAAAGAGGTAAAGCTAAAAGGGGAAGGGGGCGGGGCAGGGGGGATAAGACTTTCAGAAGAGAAGAAGGGAGAGTGGAGAAAGCTAACACAGGGTAGGGTTGGAAAAAAGGTATTTTAAAAAAAAAATATTTTATTGACTTTTTTTTTTTACAGAGAGGAAGGGAGAGGGACAGAGAGTTAGAAACATCGATCAGCTGCCTCCTGCACACCCCCTACTGGGGATGTGCCTGCAGTGAAAGTACATGCCCTTGACTGGAATGGAACCTGGGACCCTTAAGTCCGCAGGCCAACGCTCTATCCACTGAGCCAAACCGGTCAGGGCCAAAAGGTATTTATTCTTTTTTATTTTCTTTTATTGATTTCAGAGAAGAAAGGAGAGGGAGAGAGATGGAAACATCAATCATGAGAGAGAATCACTGATGGGCTGCCTCCTGCACACCCAGCTGGGGATTAAGCCTGCATCCCAGGCATGTGCCCTTGACTGGAATCGAACCTGGGACCTTTTAGTCCAATGAATGGCCAACGCTCTATCCACTAAGCCAAACAAGCTAGGGCAAAAAAAAGGTATTTTAGATGGCACAGCTGTATAGCCTTACGACCCTCTTTTCTTTTTAACTTCCACAGGCCTGGGGCATCTCTGTACTGAACCCTAACAAAACCACGACCCAGAGAGGCTGTGAGGGTGCCCATCCCCACTTGCTTCTCTCATTCCCCTATGGACAGCTCAGCTTTGGATTCCAGCAGGTACCTCACTCCTCGTCCCTCAGTCTCCAAGTGCCCTTTCCTTATTAATCCCTTGCCAAGTCCCTCCTCTGTGGACATGAACACCACTCTCCCCTGTTACCCTGAGCTTTCCTGGTCACCTCCGCAGGAACCACTGCAGAGCACTGTTTACCTAAACTATGTGGCTGTGGAGTACAATGTGTCCTTCCCGCAAGCAACACGTGAGTTAACCTTCCCGTTCTCCTCACTTGCACTAGATGTCTGCACTCCTAAAGGGACCTAAGCTGGGGGATGGGGTTGTGGATGTAGAGCTGATCGATCCATCCTCACTCTCCTAGAATGGACATTCTCAGTTCAAAATTCATCCCTTCGAGAACTCCAAGCCCCAATGGGCCAGAGCTTCAGTTGCAGAAATGCAAGCATCGTTCTTTCACCAGCTTTCCACCTCGACCTGCTCTTCCTGAAGCTACAAGCTGCTCGCCTACCCCCTACAGGGGCCTTTGGGCCAAGTAAGACTTCCTTCTTCCCTCCTAGAACTCTCCCACTGCACTAAAAGCCCTACTCCAGGCTACTCCCTCCCTCTACATTACCCATTCTGCCTTCATTTACTGCTCTGTTATCTAGGCCAGTTTCTCACCAATTGCCTACTTCCTATCATCCCCCATAGTCCTTCCTCCCAACTTATCCACCACCACCGTTCTGATACTTGCCCTGTCTTTCTGCCAGGTTTTTCTTGTCCCAGTGACCAGTCCATATTGCTGCCTCTTATCATCGGCCTGATCGCCCTTGGCCTCCTCACCTTGGTGCTTGTTATCTTCTGCATCTCCCGGAGACGCGCACCTGCCTACCAGCCCCTCTGAGCCTTTGTCCCAATGCCCAAGGCACCACTCACCTAACGCAAAGACAGAGTTACTTCCTTCCCTTTCTGTCTTGAAGAAGAAAATCAAAGAGTGCAACTGAGAGAACTGAAGGAAGGTGTTTATTAAATGACATTCCCCCTCCCCTTTCCCCAATGGGAGAATAGTAAAGCCTACTTAAATCCTGGTCTTTGGTTTTCCTTGTCCTTCCTGCCAGGATTAAAAACAGTGAGTTTCTTGCCATAATGCTTTCTATGCCTTAGATACTTGAGTCTAAGGGAGCTGGTGAGGAGGGGGCGAAGATGTCAGTGTGTGACCAAATATCCTCATGGGTTCATCCCCCAAAGCCTGGTGCAGCTGGTGTTAAATCTGCTCACCTTCCTTCCTCATTCTGGGGCCCTTGGCCCCAGCTCCTCCTCTCCAATCCAGTAGTCACCCATCCTGGAGGCCTTCTTCCTGACCCTTCTATGCAATTACAGGTGAAGCAGGCAGCAATAGCAATGAGTGTGGGTGGGAAGGTCACACCTGTGTCATTTTGTTTCTGAAGGATGTGCTAGTGGCTCCTTAGCAACAAGAATGCCTGCCCCGCCCACCATGTTGACTAAGCTCTTACTGCACCTAGGATCCTAGCTCACCTGCAAAGAGTTTCATCAACAATGGGAGCAGTGGGCACACAACCTCCACATACAATTACCCTCTGTGCTCCTGGGAACAACATACCTCCAGCCTGGGCCCCCCCAGAGAGCCAACCCTGATGTTAAAAGTGGTGGTGATGGCTGTCCCAGGGCAGCCTGTCCAGATTCTACAAAAGAGCCTGCCAGACAGCCTGCACCGTCACTGAGTGCCACTCCCTTTACAGTGCAATTGCTGCGGGCCAGAATGGGACCCTCGCAGTTGTAGGAGCCCTTTATGCTACTGAAAGTAGCCCCTGGGATCTAGAGACCCAAACCATTGTGGAAGGCCCCCATGTGGCAGCGTCCCAACAGCCCCCACCATTGCCTCACAGACACCCCCTACGACCGTGCAGACTGGCATGAGAGTCATTGAAGGGGGAGCAAGACAGTGTGGTGCTAGTGGCGGAGGATGGCCAGTCCCACCACCGGGTTGGCCCAGAATCAGTGTCCCAATGCTGGGCGGCAGAGGGCATCACTCCGCCAGGTAGCCCAAGGTGCCCTTCCCCCAACAGGAGTTGCTGGGCCCATTTAGCCTCGCATGAGCCCTTCCTCAGAACGTGGTCACAAAAGGTAGCGCGCCCTCTGGCCAGCGCGGGGGAGGGGAACTCACAGGGCCCCGCCTGTGCCTCAGGGAGCCTGCCAGGCCTGGGCTCCGCAGGGGCAGGGGTGCCATTCTCTGCAAAAGGTCTCGTATTCCCCACCTCCTCCTCTGCTTCACTGTCCAGGGCCACCAATCGCCGAGGCCTGGGTTAAGGGGAGGGAGAAGCAGGTGCAGACTCTCCCGCTCCAGCTAGTGCCATTCCCACTGGAGACGCCGAGAGAACTAAAGCTAGAGAGGTACAGCGCCCCCACCCAACGCCATTTTGGAGACTCAGCTCCTCTCTTCAATTTTGAACAGTCAAATCAGCAGGGAGGAGATAAGATGGCGCCGAGCAGAAGCTGAGGATAGCACGACGATAAATCTTCCTTCCAAAGTGGAAGGGTGAACAAAGATGCAAAACAAGGAAGTGCGCAGGCGCACAGCTTCAGCCTGCTTTAAAACTCAAACAGCAGGGAGGGTGGGCCCACAACATGGTCTCCGGACGAGACCTATTTTACGGTAAGGAGGCGAGGAGCACAGAATGCGCATGCGCGTTCTGGAACTCCGCCCCATCTTAGTCGCGGAAGACGGGAGGCGGAGTTCCAGAGCGCGCATGCGCATCGCAGGTCACTGAGGCGCTGAAGGAACTGGCGGAAACGACCTTTACAATATGGCGGCCGAGGCTGACGAGCTGCTCAAACGGGTGCTGGTGCCGATTCTTTTACCTGAGAAATGCTACGACCAATTTTTCGTCCAGTGGGATTTGCTTCACAGTGAGTTTTGTTCGGCATCTGATCAAAGTTCTGCTGGAGCGTCAGAGTGGGGCGTGACTGCGAACTAAGTGATGGCGGTGACTACTGCACGGCTTGCTGGGCGGAAATTACTGCTGAGAGGGGCGGAAGTGGCTCGGACTCCGTAGAGAGAGTGCGCCATTTTGGAGTGAGGGGGGTCGACGGGCGGAAGTAATTCTCTGTGAAGTTTATGCTTTAGAAAACGGAAGGCCAAAAGAGTCAGATTTTATAAAGCAAAGTTAAAATATAATCCAATAGTTCCTACCCTTAAGAAATCGCTATGCCTTCAGGAGCAAGGCCACATTTGATTGCAGGTCTCATGAATCCAGCCCTTAAGCGGCACCCCCGGAGGTTTGTGCCATCCTGATGATGCTCTCCTTCCGGCCTCCACGTTTGCTCATGGTCTAATTTTGGAATAACTTGACTTCCACTTTCGACGAGCAGCTCCACAGCAAGGCCCATCTGAGACCTCAGGCACTTTGGGAAGCTTTCCCAGCCTGCCCCTCAGTTCACGGCACCCACTATGCTTCTGAAACGCTTTGTTTTAGCTGCATTCGTGACCCGTGAGAATCTTGACACCCACGGGGCCAAGCTCCTTGAGGGAAAACTTCCAGGCTAGAGAAGATGGGGACGGCCGGGGCATAAAAGTGAGCCCTGGGAGGGGAGGGCCAGGGACGGCGGGTTCCAGGATGAATGGCAAGGACGAATGGCAAAGACGAGGCCCAAGTGGGCCGCCGGGGTGCTTATGAAGGGGAATAAAGGAGCAGCGTACTCGTAGGCATTGCTCAGCTGGATACAGGAAGAGCTTGTGAAGTAAGAACAAGGAGTTTATATAATTCTCACCTGAGGACTTGCTAGAAGGAAGGGAGAGAAACATCAATATGAGGAACATAGGTCCGTTGCCTTCAATATGCTCCCTGACTGGGGATCAAACCCGAAACCTAGGAATGAGCCCTGGCCTGGAATCAAATCGGCAACAACACTCAACCAACTGAGCCACTCATGGCAGGCAAGACCAAGGAGCTTAGATGTAATCTTCAGGGAACGGGAAATTGGGTTGGAGAGAAGGAATGGTGAAAGCTGTTTTGGAAAAGTTACGTCACCTTAGCAATGATATAATCGGGAGCAGTAAGGACCAGGCCTTTTTCACCTGCCTCCAGACACCCAAGGCTTCCCTGTGTGGGTATGTCCAAGTCTTACACGGGCTTCGGGAAGCCCTGGCCTGGTTCCAGAGACCTCCCCTCTGCCCCTCCCCTTTTTCTCTCCTCAGTCCCCTGCCTGAAGATCCTCCTCAGCAAAGGCCTGGGGCTGGGCATTGTAGCTGGGTCGCTTCTGGGTATGTATTTCATCTTCCTTTTCCTGCTGTTGGGGGGATGGAGATTGTGTACGAAAATGCCCTAAACTGGATGGCATTCCCTTAACCAGAAGTGGGGTTAACAAACGTGTTTCTCAATAGGTGTTTTGAGAGGAACAACTGTAATAATCTGAACAATAAAGATAAATTAAAAAAATAAAATAAAATAAAAATAAAATGCAAAAAAAAAAAAAAAATAGGTGTTTTGTTGTGTTTCCAAGGGATATCAGCTCTTTAACCGTTCCCTTCCCTTCCCTTCCCTTCTCATTTTCGCAGTAAAACTGCCTCAGGTGTTTAAACTCCTCAGAGCCAAGAGTGCCGAAGGGCTGAGCCTGCAGTCAGTGATGCTGGAACTAGTGGCATTGACTGGGACCATGGTCTACAGCATTGTCAACAACTTCCCCTTCAGGTGAGGGGTTTGCCCTTTGTCCCCAAGGGTAAATAGCCACAACTCTAGTGGGGTCAAGATGAGGGCGGTAAAAGGGCAGGAAAAGCTTAAGCCCTTTTGGAAACAGTCATCACCTATGGAGCTGTTGAGAGGAGGTGAGCATCCCATGAGCGCTCAAGATTCAGAGTGAGTCAATCAGAGGTGGAGGTGGTGGTGCTGGGAGGCAGGAGGTAGGAACCAGTAGGGCTGTGGAGGACAGGGAATAATCAGATAATTGTGTCTCCAGATGGACGGGCTACGGAGGCTTTTCCTGCCTCTTTCCAGGCCCGCCTTTCTTCCTTCCAACTCTTGACTCTGCAGCTCTTGGGGTGAAGCACTATTCCTGATGCTCCAGACAGTCACCATCTGCTTCCTGGTCCTGCACTACAGAGGACAGACTGTGAAAGGTGCTGGGATTTACCCAAGAGCATGCTGCGGCTTTTGAGAGCCCTGCCAGCTGGCCTCAGCATGGGGAAGCCAGGGGACTCCCGAGGTTGATGAGGCTCCTTGTCTCTGACTCCTAGGTGTGGCTTTCCTAGCAAGTTACGCTCTGGTCCTGTTGATACTGCTTTCACCCCTGACGCCCCTGGCCATGATCACCATGCTCCAGGCCTCCAATATGCCTTCTGTGGTGGTGGGGAAGGTGGGTACCGGGAGCAAGGAAAGAAATATTGGGAGGAGGGACTTGGTGAGGAGCAGAGTGGAAGCTGTGTGTGGGAATAATAGACGGGAAATGGGGGGGAATCTGATGGGAACATGGGAAGAATTCAGATGATAGAACCAAGGGTCTCAACTCCTGTTCTAGCTGCTCCAGGCAGCCACCAACTACCGCAATGGGCACACGGGCCAGCTCTCAGCCATCACAGTCTTTTTGCTCTTTGGGGGCTCCCTGGCCCGAATCTTCACCTCCATTCAGGTGAGTTCACCTCCTCCCCTCTAGGGGGCACTAAAACATCTTATCTCCCACCCGAGGACTTAAAGCTGTCTGGTCTCTGAAACTTTTTGGGGGGGCATTGAAGAGTGACCCTACCTCTGTTTCTTGCATTTAGGAAACTGGAGATCCCCTCATGGCTGGAACCTTTGTGGTCTCTTCCCTCTGTAATGGCCTTATTGCTGCCCAACTTCTCTTCTACTGGAATGTAAAGGCTCCTCACAAGAAGAAAAAAGAGTAGTAGGGCTGAACTGGCTACTATAGTCCATTCCATGTTTCTATTCATCTACCTAACCTCAGGGTCCTTCTGAGCCAGCCTGCTGGCGTGACTTGTAATCATTCCCCATTTCTCTGCAGATGCAACTTTTTGAGCCAGCGTTTGTGTTTCCATGGAAAGGCATAGATGGTAGACCCAATCCTTAGGAATTGGGGTAGAGATGACATGACTGTCCATACACAGGACAGTGCACAATCAACTAATTTAACCATTTGCTGAACTTCTTTTAGTAATTTCTAGCTACTTATTTATCCTGGGCAAAAGTCTTGCCTGCCCTCCCATCTCCCCACTTTCCTTTTGGCCTTAAGAGGACAGAGCCTGGGCAGCACAAGGGACTAGGGGCTTATGGCCGCCTCCCTCCTCCAGCCTGGCTGGGACTGTCTCCTGGACCCCAGTGCTGGGTGGGAGGCAGGGGAAGGGGGATGGAGAATGACTCAGTCAGGGCCCCAGGGTGGGGTGAGGAGGTTCCTGCTGTGGCAGGTTCAGGCAAAAGGGAGTGGAGATGATGCTGGTTCCTGTTGTACTAAGGGGGAACAGAGATGGGGCAATAAAAACGCAGAGACATGGCTTGATTGTAAAAAACCGTGTTTGTCCTACAAAAAAATATAAAAGTTGTGCTGCTCCCTCTGGATGGGGAGGGAGAGGGGACTGAACTGCAGGCCTCTAAACTGTGATCCAACAGTGCAAAAGAAGGGCTTGCCATTTGGAAGTAGGGGATAGTTCTGGGTGAAAAAGAGGTTGGAGCCTTCCTGGGAGGTCCATACCCATGATTATTAGAGGTGGGCCAGGGGCATGGGGCCCCCTGAGAGGGGAGGGTTGTAGGGAGTAGGAGAACTTGGGGGTGGATAGGGATTATAGTGGGGGAGCAGTTCCCCCTGGAGCCTAGGGTTACTCTGATGAAGGGAGCACGTTGAGGCCTCTGGTTTAGAGTGGGAAGAGCTGCAAAGAGAGAAATACGGGTTAGAAGGCACTTTCCTAGGTTGGTGGTGCCAGGCAGGGTCCCCAGTGTACAAGTGAGGACAGGTCTGACCGGTTCTGGGTAGATAAATAGAACCTAGCCATCCCTAGCTATTTGGGCCTCACTAGGTACTGCAGGTCCAGAACCAGACCCAAGGCTAGCTTAGAGAGCAGGGCAGCCTTGTTGGGGCAGGCTCACCAGCAAGCTTGCGTGCTGTGCGCCTGTTTTCCTCTTTCGAGGCAGCAGGCCAGAAAGGGGCAGAATTGGGATTAGCCTCTCCTTGCCCTGGGGGCTGAGAGGAAGTCAGGTCATACCAGGGCCAGAAACCGTGGGGGGTTGGGGGGGTGGAGGAGGGCAATGTCAGTAAATCCAGATAGGTAACTGGAAGGACGTCAACGTCTAGGGGCCTGTAGGCTGCCCCACCCCCCTCGTCCCCCGCACGGCCACCACAGCCAGGCTGATGGGAAAGCCCTCCAGGAAACCCTGGGCCACCAGAAAGAGTGCTGGTAATGGTGCTGCCCAAATCTTAACGGCAGTCCCTAAAACCCAAAGGGGTGACCTTAGTGGGTTCAGGCCCCTTGTCAGCCAGGCCAGGCCCTCTGGTATGCGCCCCATCTAGGCTCGGAGAGAGGACTCGGCATCTCCTTCCTCACCCCCGCTCTCAGCCACTTACCTGAAACCACGAGGCAAGTAGGATGTGGAGTAGTTGGGGGGCTGGTACCCAAAACCTCTGCTCCCCTGGGTGGTCACGTATCCTGGCCCCCAGACCGGTCCGCTGACAGCCACACCGCCACTTCCCTGGCTGAAATGGGGCAGCCCAGCTCCCGCGCTCTTAGTCTTGCGCCGTGGCCGGTACTTGTAATCGGGATAGTCGCGCAGGTGTCGGGCCCGCAGCCGCTTGGCCTCCTCCACGAATGGCCTCTTCTCGTCCTCGCCCAGCAGCTTCCACTGCGCGCCCAGGCGCTTGGAGATCTCCGAGTTGTGCATCTTTGGGTTTTGCTGCGCCATCTGGCGGCGCTGAGCGGAGCTCCACACCATGAACGCGTTCATGGGTCGCTTCACCTTCTCCAAGGGAAGGACCCCGGAGACCACGGGGCTCTCAGGGTCCTCCCGCTCCTGGGAGCCCGAGGATGAGGAGGCAGGGGCCGTGGGAGTGGGAGGTTCAAGGCTCCACGCCTGGTCTTGTGAGAAGCCGGATAGCGCCATGGGGATGGAGAAGACTTAAAGAGGGCGCCTACACACCCTCTCCTCGAAAGCGAAACGTTGATCTCCAAACCCGGTATCCTTAAAATGGAAGTGTCTTCCTAGTATGGAGTCGTTCTAGAATATCTCGTGTCCTTAAAAAGTATATATCTCGTCCCCAAGTTCAGAGTGCTTATTCTGGAGCCCCCGCTCCCTGCGGGCTTAATCCTGCACTCTGAAGGAGAGTGGAGTGCAAAATCTGTACAGCGCAGGCTGCTTTCTCCTTTCCTGGCTGCGGTGCAGGGTCAGACCCAGCCCCGCTCCTACCTTTGGCTGGTCGGTCTTTGGTGGAGCCGTAAACTTCCTGCTCAGACTCTAGTATTGTAGCTGCCGGCTGGGCAGCGCAGCACGGGTACCACAGCACTCGCACCGCACCTGGCCTTAGCGGGTGAGTCAGGCCCAGGAACAGCTTTTAACCACTGACTCCTCCCCACTCCCTCCCAGCAGGCCGCGCCTCCTGAAGAGCGCCAGCATCACCTAGGCAGACCAAGGATCCTGCTCTTCCCAGCCCCCAACACCCCCTCAGGGCACCACGCCCCCTCCCCACCCAAGACCCAGATGTCAAGCCTTCCAGCCCCAGTAGCTCTGCAAGTCTTCCCCTCCCTTCTTAAGCTTTGGCAATTTAAAGTCAATTCCTTTGCACAATGGAAGCTAACACTTGGAATCAAAAGCCCTCAGGGGTCAATTGTGCTAGGAAGAACTGGAATACCCCACACCCACCCCAAACACTATTCTTGTGCCCAGTGCCCCTCAAAACCCAATCTGCCCCTGGGGCAAGAAGTCAGGGCAGTTACAGGGAGGCAGGCCATTCTTACTGCCTGAGTCATCCCAGCAGGTGCTTGGGTGGTGATTCAACACCACTCCAGGTGAGAAAACTTAAACTCTCCCAACTTCGGGCCCCCAAACAAAGGTTTCTCCACCACACGTTTTATCTTCAAACTTTAGTCAGAGTCTGGAGGCAGGGAGCCAGGAACCCCAAGACAGCTCCCCTGGGATTGAGAGATCAGTGACATGGATGCTGGAAGAAAAAAAGGTTTGATTCCAGGGTACGGAATGAGGGCTGGACATTGAGGTCCCACTCTGCCCAAGACCCAGCCCAAGCCCCAGGCCTCAGGTAATCCGATTAAGTCTTGGCTCTTGGCTCTTAGAAGGAACAGTTCCAGCTTGGGCAGCCCTACCTAGCCAGCTGTGACTCAGGTACAGGAGTGGCCCAGCTCCCTCCAGCAGCAAAATTGGGGGGAGGAGAGAAGCAGCAAAGACACAAGCCACTCTCCTCGACCAGGAGGGTACCTGGGCCTAGGGAATTTAAGACTGCCCAGAATTCCCAAAGTAGACCATCTTTGGGACACTAGAGCCAGGTGCAGAGAAACAGAAGGCAAGGTCCAGGGACCAGGACAGATCAGTCTTAGGAAAACAGCTGGACCAAACTGGGCACAAGGAAGACACAAGAACCAGAGAGCTGTTTGGATTTTTTAATTCTCTTTTTAAATACTGTACAGTGAAAAATAAATACGCCTTCTCATCCACCAGATAAGGTTGGTCCCCCTTCCTCTGGGGGACCTTGTCACCCCCTTCATACACACCCCTGGTTCTACTCCAAAACCTTCCCCATGCCTCCCACCCACTTATACCCTTACTATCCCCGTCTTCCACAGTGATGAGGCCCCAGAAATCGGGGGTACAGGATGGTAGGAGGGATAGCAGGGGAACCCCCCTGAACTGTCAAATCTGGGTGGGTCAAGAAGCACCCCGCACCAACAGGCGGAGAATGGGGGTGTTCAGAGAGAGATTGGGGCATTAGAGGATAAAGGCACATCCAGTCTGATGGGGAAGGAGAGGCTCCCCTCACCCTGGGGTAGGGTGGACAAGAGGGAGGTGGGTATGACCCTGTTACACACCCTCCACTAGCTCCTGGAGGTTGGGGGGGGACCCAAGCTTCTGTGCCACCCCCCTCCCCCCTAGATAAGAGCAGCTCCAGCGCAGGTCAGTCGGGCCTGTGAGGGCCATGATGTTGGGCAGCAAGCGAGATGGAGAAGGGAGGGATGCAGGCTGGAGGTTTTATGAAACCCCATTCACCAAACTACCCAACTCCAGGGGAACGGAGAGCTCCCCATTCTCTGAGGGGCCCTTAGGAAGCTTGCTGACAGAGTCACCCTGAGGGGAAAGTGGGAAAGAAAATGGAGATGAAGAAGTGGTCAGTAGAAATTCAGGGAATGACATTCCCTACCATCCTAGCACTCCTGGCATCTGGTGACCCAGGGATTGGTCCTTGAACTAAGTCACTCTCAGTGGGGCCCATAAAATATGAACCAAACTTTCCTGGAAACTTATTTCAAATTTTCCACTATTCTAAATATAGTCTAAACTCCATCAGACATAGTCTTCTCTGCCATTTAGCAAGAGATTTCTTTGTAAAATTTCTTGTGTCCCTTGCCCCTAAAGAAGAAAAAAGGGGGAGAGGGGGAGGAGTAAATTACATCTTGCTTGCCTACCTTCTTCTGTCCTGAAAGAGAGTCCTCTAAGGGTTTCGTGCGCTCCAGGGTTGGCCGCTGGCGGCTCTGAGACTCTGCTCGGGAGATATAGTCAGCCACAGTCACTGGGAAAGGCAAAGGACCAAGAGTTTCAGAAGAAACCCAGGTATCCAGCCCCCAGATTCCCAATGAGCCCCAATCCCTGGTTAGCATAGGGTAGGAGGCACCCCATTCTCTCAGCTCTAAGGAAAGATGCTGGTACCCAGTGTTAGCTGACCTGGTTGGCGGTCTCCACTGACAGAACCATCAGTACGGTTACCGCGGTTACGGCGGCGGCGGCTCCTATTTCGACGCTGAGGTCTGGACTCATCTTCTGTGGGGCAGGGGAAAATTCAAATCATGCATCCAAACTGCCATCCCTCAGTTCTTGCCCAGGTCTAATTTTTAAACACCCCTTACCGAGGCCATTTTCTGTCGTGCTAAGCCCATCAGATTCCAGGCCTCCATCCATGATAGTCCTGTCTTCATCAGTGCGCCGGCGGCGGGAGCGACGCCGCCTGGCACTTGCTGGGGGGGGTTCCCCAGGCTCTGAATCAATTGGAGGCTCTGGTTCAGACGTGTCCAGGAGGCTGTAGGGATTACTGTCTGGATCTTTCAGCACTGGTTAGAGAAGGAAGAATTGGGAGTCAGGTGCCCACCAACTTTCCCTTTGTCCCACATTCATGAACCCAGCTGTCCGGCACTAGTACCTGAGCTAATAGATGAAGAGTTGTATCTCGAAGTAGGTCGGGGAGCAGGTGGAGGTCCCCTACCCCGACCCCCAATTGGCCGCCTCCGGCTTTCTTCCCCCCTGGTTGGGGGATCTCGATCTCCTGTCCCAGCTCGGATAGGCTCTTCCCTCTTCTCAGACTCGGTCTCAGAAGCTGTAGATGGGTCTGAGCTGGGGCCTAAAAAACACAGGAAGTTAAATCAAGTCACCCCCCCCAACCCCAGGATCCATCACTGTCCCCAAACTGGAAGACTTCTCCTTCTCACTCACCAGCCCCCCAGCCAACTGTCATCTCCATCACCCTTTCCTCAAGCTTCCACCCAGACCTTTGCCTCTCCTCACAAGCCCCACCGTTCACCTCCCTCTCCCACAGCTTTCTTACCATAGGCAGGACCACCTGTCCTCCGGCCCCGGCCCCGGCCCCCATAGCTGCCCCCATAGGTTCGTGTCGTATGCAGGGAGGAGGAGCTCTCATCCGTGGTATATCCAGCTTTGTCACTGCCTCCGGTGCCCCGCCCACTCCCAGGAGGGCGAAAGCCCAGCCCAATCTGCCGAAGTTGTTCATCAATTTGTAGCCTTTCTAAGCGAAGTTGCTCCACCTCCTGGTTGGGTAAAAAATGGAGGAAGATATGGAAGCAGGAATAAGTACAAGATCAATGAAGTTTCCTTTCATGCTTCTCTGCCCCAACCATCCCTACATATCTTTACTCTCAGAAATGAAAGAAGGCAGGCATTGGTTAAAAAATATTCTGGGATCCAACCCCACAGCCCCAAATTCCCACCCAGTGGTTTCTATTCTACTCAAGAGACAAACTGGGCACAATCCTAACTTGACCCACCAGCAGTCTTCGCCCCCTTGCTAGACTCAGATCTTTCCTCTCCCAGGTTTCTAGCTTGGATACCTGCAGGTAGGAGAGGTGATATTCCAGCAGAGCCTGAGCATTGCTGATATTCTCTCGAGTGCCAACAAATATGAAGGGAACCATTCCCTGGAGAATAGAGGGAAAGGCAGATGGATTAGGAGAGCTAAATGAAGTATTAACTCTACCCTATCCCCCCTAGAAGCCTAACCAATGGGATCATTGGGGGGGGTGGAGGGGAGGAAGAAACACCAATTTTGCTGTTCCACTTATTTACGCACTCTTTGGTTGATTCTTGTATGTGCCCTGACACCAGGAATCCATCCCACAACCTTGGCATATGGGGATGACTCTCTAACCAACTGAGCAACCAGGCCAGGGCCCAATGCGATCTTTCTGGCGCTACAATGAGGGAGAAACAAATGCTCTATCCCCCTAGAAATCCTAGCCCTCAGAGAATGACTTTGTGAGCAATCCATCTACTCCTGGACACCAATCTCTAGGATAGTTGCCCATACCTCCTCCCTGGGATTCTTCTTGTCATTATCACCTTCTACTCGAACCCTCACCACACCAGATTTATCCACGATCTCCTGGATTACTTTTCCATTCTTTCCAATCACTTTGCCTGAATGGGTAAAGGAGAATTTAGACTTTTTTTTTTAAGGAGAGAAGAGTCAAAACAGTTAAGATAAACAGTCTTTCAGCTTCTGTATGTAGATTTTGTTTAATACTGTACTGCATCTAATTTCCTATTGAGTTTTCACAGAACAAAATATTACAATCCCTAGAAATCTGCTCTCCCATTATTGTCACTCCTACTACATAGATCATTCTGTCCTTGTGAAACTAAAGTCCATAAAGAGGTGCCAAGCCCAGAATCACTTTAGAGAGTTTCACTTCTGGCCCCTCACTGTATTCTCTTTTATATATACACACCCCCAACTCACCAACCAGGTTCCTAGGCACTTGCACAGAGTCCTCAGAAAACTCAAGGTAGCTTCGGGCCTGTCGGCATGCCTCAGGAGTCTAAGAGGAGTGGGGAGTCATTACTAAAACAGAGAATATGGATCTCAAACAATAATCTTTCTGCCACTCTTCGTCTTTGGGAAAATTACTGCCACCAAAGTCAGGGAGGGATGTCAACATGACTCAGGTTTCCTTTCTACTTCCCCCTCTCTTCTCTGTATCCCGAGAGATCTAGAAAACAGGTATCTTTTGCTGACCTCCCCATAGATGCGGAAAGTACAGGTCTCTTCACCCAATTCAATGGCAGTCACCCCAGGTACTTTTCGGGCCTGCTGGATGTTGGCACCATGAGTCCCAATTGCCAGTCCCATCAGGTCCTCTCGCACTGTGAACTCCTCTTGAAATGCTGCTGCCAACTGCTTACTGGTCTGAAAGGAAAAGGCACTGTAGGAATCATAGTGGCAGAATCACAGAATACCTGTCCCAGGCACCTGACGGCTTTGCAAGCCAGAACCACCCTGGAGTGTGCGGCCATCAGAACTTGGAAAATTCGGGAACTTTAAATTCCACTCCTACCTTCCAAGTACCAATGGCTTAGGGGAAAGGGGAGAAAATGAGGACAGAGTTTGGGCATGGAGCTACCAAAGTTCTGAATTTAGCTCTATCACTATCTGGTTGTGTGATCCTAAACAAACACACACACTGTGCCTCCATTCGGTCACCTGCTAAATGATTATACCTGACCCACCCCATCCCCAAACAATCAAGAAGATTAAATAAGACTGGTGAGAAAGAACTTTTCACAAGGTAAAAACAAGTATAAGAAACTATGACTATTACTTAACCAAACTAATAAAACCTTAAGAGTTGAGCAGAAAGCCCTGGCTGGTTTTGCTCAGTGGATAGAGCATCAGCTTGCGGACTGAAGGGTCCCAGGTTCAATTCCAGTCAAGGACACATGCCCGGGTTGCAGGTTCAATACCCAGTAGGGGGTGTGCAGGAGGTGGCCCATCAAGTGAGATTCTCTCTCATCATTGATGCTTCTCTCTCTCCCCACCTCCTCTCCCTTCCTGTGAAATCAATAAAAAATATAATAAAAAGACACAAGATTTCTCAAAACCAAAAGCATGTCCTGATTCTTAAGACCTTGCACCTATGGTTAACTTAGCTATCTATTACACTTTACCACACAGATCAACACAGCCAAGTCCTAGGAGTTAAATATTCTACCTTTGTCACCAGGAAACCTGTTCACTGAGAAATGAAGCAGATGTAGTTTTTATTATCTGGAGGTAATGGTGAATTTTTATTTACTTATTTTTTAGTATATTTTTATTGATTTTTAGAGAGAGAAGGGAGGAGAGGTAGAAACATTAATGAGAGAGAATCATTGATCAGCTGCCTCCTGCATGCCCCCTACCGGGGATCAGGCCTGCAACTCAGGCATGTGCCCTGACTGGAATCAAACCAGCAGCCTCTTGGTTTCTGGATTAATGCTCCAATACTGAGCCACACCGATCAGGGGAATTTTTAATTGCAGTGCCATGAATAGCATCCCTAGAGAAATGAAAGATTACCATGATCCAGAATTTGCACAGGCTCAGAGAAAAGCTTCCCAAAAAGACCAGTTTACTTGATAAATGAAAATGCATGTTCAAACACAAACACATACCCTACTCATTTAGAATGGAATAATACCTAAGAAAAGGAAATCTAACCATCGTAAGATGTGAGAGCTCAAATCTCATAGAAATACAATGGTGGGCAAAAGTAGGTTTACAGTTGCAACACAAATACGAGTAACTTCTGCAGTCACAACTGTAAACCTACTTTTGCCCACCCCTGTATTTTAGTCTTAACTTCATTGTCACAAATGAAGATAAAAGTTCAGTAAAATAAAGTGATTTGCCAAAGGTCAACTATTTGACAAAGCAAGACTTAGGATCCCAAGTTCAGTTGTCTTTCCAGTGTACAAATGGTTCTCAAATATATTCCTCAAAGTGTTTTGGTTCTGAGGTAATTTGAGGGATGCCAGTAGAAGAAAACGCCCCCTCCATTCCTCTGATTGATGTTTTATGCACTGTGCTTTCAAGCATATTTTACTTAATCAGAGTCCCATGGCTCAAAAAGAATTTGTAAACAACTGTACTATAACATGATAGAGTTCTGCCATCTGGAGGAATCTGGGATAAAATAGCAGATCAAGTATAATGGCCACAAAGGCCTTCGTCTTTGTGTTCTGTAAACATAAGAGAGCATGGGTAAAGGATGGGCAAGAAGGGAGGAGGACAATAACCCTATCCTATATAATAAAAGGCTAATATGCAAATTATCCAACCGGGAGTTTGACCACTTGCTATGACGTGCATTGATCATCAGTGGTGATGAGCAATAAAGGCAGGCCCCATCAGCCCTGATCACCGGCCACGCCTAGGGACCCAACCTGTGCACAAATTTCATGCACTGGGCCTCTAGTACCAATATAACAACAGTAGTAAGGAGTAAAACCAAAATCTACCTCTAGGTGTTTTGTAGCTTCTTCATTTCGAGACATGAGTAGCAGTTTAGTGCGCAGGCTTCGAAAATGCATATCACCCAGCAGGGATGCACGCTTCACAGGGGCTTCTGTGGTTGACTGGGAATAAACCAACAAAGTCATTAAAATTAACTATGAAGCCCTAGCTGGTTTGGCTCAGTGGATAGAGTGTCAGTCTGTGGACTAAAGGGTCCTGGGTTCAATTCTGGTCAAGGGCACATGCCTGGATTGTGGGCTTGATCCCCAATAGGGGGCATGCAGGAGGCTGCCAATAGATGATTCTCTCTCATCACTGATGTTTCTATCTCTCTCTCCCTCTCCCTTCCTCTCTGAAATCATTAAAAATGTATATTAAAAAAAACGGACTTTGAATACATCCTTGGGGAGAGCCAGCAACTGGGAATCAGGATGTCTGGTCTCTGGACAAGGGTGGGAGTTAAAAAATAAAGGTAGGGAAGAGGAAAGTCATTGTCACCCTCACAAGGGTATACTTCTGGGTGCCTGAGAGATTTTAGGCAGCAGACACAGGTGAGAACAGTACAGTCTCTTTTTTAGAGTTTAAATATCCAAGAGAGGGTCCCAGCCCAGACTGCAATATAAGGACCAGGTTTTAAAAAAAAATTCCGCCCTAGCCAGTTTGGTTCAGTGGATAAAGCATCGGCCTGTGGACCCAAGGGTCCCAGGTTCGATTGCAGTCAAGGGCACATCCCTCGGTTGCAGGCTCCTCCCCAGTTCAGGCCCTGGTCGGGGATGTGCAGGAGGCAACTAATCGATGTGCTTCTCTCACATTGATATTTCTCTTTGTCTTTCTCTGTTTCTCCTTCTCTCTTTAAAAGTCAATGGAAAAATATCCTCTGGTGAGGATTTAACAATTTTTTTAAAATTCAAGGTCTAACATAAGGAAGACTAAGGAAAGGTAGGGCTACCTGGGACTACAGAGGTCAGGAGCAATAAAGTCTTCTCTGACAAATAAATATAAGCACATTTTAGCTCCTCCATTTCTACAAAGAAGTTAAAACAGGAGAAGGAAAAATTGCTGAAAGGGTTTACACAAATAAACTCACCAGGATGAAAAGCTCACTATTTGTAATGTTGAGAAAGATGCAATTCGCTCCCAACGCTTTCTTAAACTCTTTATGAACATTTTCATTGGAACAGCTGCAGAGAAAGAAAAAAGTGTTCAGAGGGCAGAGTGTAAAGTGCAGGCAAAGGTTCAGGAGAGCCTGGTTGGTGGGCTCAATGGTTACAGCGCACCAGAGTCGGGGGTTTGATTCAAGGTCAAGGGCATATACCTAGGTTGTAGGTTCATCCCCAGCCCCATTCAGGGCATGAGCAGGAGGCAACTAATCGATGTGTATTGTTTTTCTATTTCTTTCTCTCCCCCCCCAACCCTCCCTTCACTTTCTCTAGAAAAGAAATCAATGGAAAAAATATCCTCAGATAAGGATTTTTAAAAAGTGGTGTTTCAAGGGATGAAGAAAAACAAGAACTGGGAGCAAGAAGGCTCTAGAGAGCCAAGGGAACAACAGACAAGACTGAAACTGGGAGAAGTAAGGGCAGAGATGAGGGCTGTAAAGAGGGCCTGGGCCCACCACTACATCCTACACCCAACACTTACGCTTCTCTCAGATCCTCAGGAACAGCCATGGTAACCTTGAAGAAGCTGCCTTTGGTTGCAAGGGGATTGGGATTGACTGGCCGAAGCCGTTCCAGGGTGACAATCTCATTGTAAGTGGCATCACAGGCAGCATATTCAATGACATAGAACTGACCAAAGGAAAGAAAGGAGAGGTTGTTGGATGATCTGAGTTTCTACCTCCCACCTTTCAATAACTAAAATACTTGTTTTAGCAGTTCTCCAAGGGCCTTCACAATCACTCACATCTCCCTTCATCATGCGCACCCGGGCCAGCCACCAGCCACAAGGCTCTTGCTCATTGGCTCGAGAATAAACCTGAAGGGAAGATAAAAATAAAAAATACACTGAAGACCATCCACAAACATCAAGAATGGAAAAAGCAGTAAGATACTTGGGAGGGCCCTAGCTAGGCGGTTTGGCTCAGTGGATAGAGTGTTGGCCTGCGGACTGAAGGGTCCCAGGTTCGATTCTGGCCAAGGGCACATGCCCAGGTTGCAGGCTCAATCCCCAGTCAGGGGGCGTGCAGGAGGCAGCCAATCAATGATTCTCTCTTATCACTGATATTTTTGTCTCTCTCTCCCTCTTCCTTTCTCTCTGTAATAAATTAAAAAAAAAAAAATACTTGGGAGGTGTCCTTAAACCAAGATAAAAGAAACTGGAGGAAGGAGCTGCTAATTAGAGAGCATTAGAATATACATGCTGCTGTAATAAATGAAAGGTAAACAATCCTCTGAAACTAGGAAATTCCCCTGAGAGTTTGGTTGATCACAACAGAGATGGGCAGGGAACTGCTGCATTGCACTTGTCCATAGACTACCTGGCTGGATGTAGTAGCTTAGCTTGGGGAGGAAGGAGAGTGAACCCACCAGGAAGGAGCCTAGGATACTGATATCAGGGTAAGGGAGATGCAGGGAGAAAAATGAAATTTAGAAAGGGTGTACTCCATGGACCTTACCTCCACCTCATCCCCTTCTGTGATCTCCTTATTATAGTCAGCTGGAGGTGGTAGCCGCACATCCCCAAAAGGAATTTGTCTCTCACTCTGCCAGCTGCAAATGAAACGGTGATATGAAAGCTGTTCAGGCTAATGTGCTTGTCCATTTCTAAAGGACTGTTTTTGCCTCAAATCGCTGGGCAATTTCTACCCTCCCTGGTGATGAGAGGCTAAACCCCAGGCCTTGCTCCTTAATGGTATATCTTCCATCTCCTGTTACCATCTAAATACTGGGTCAAACGCTCCCCTGCCCTCACTAGATCTTAGCCCTTTCCTCTCCTATGATCCATATAAAGTTGCCCACACAAATCCTTGGCTATCCCCTACCTATTACATGCCTCATGGGATTCAGCCACCCGCTCTTCTCCACTCTCCTTCTAGGACCTAATATACTAGATTCTCTATTCCCGAGCTCTTACTTGTTTTCAAAGAAGATGGTGACAGAGTCTTCATGGACATCCTTCACAAAGCCCTAGAATAAATTTTAAAACAAAGTAAAAAAAAAGAAAATAACAATTTACCACATCTTAGCCATTAAGGGAACAGAGACATTGAGAGCCCCTTAAAAATATAGTTTTAGATGAGAACACAAGCAATCTAAAGATAGGGCCAGAAAAAAGCTATAGTGGAGAAATATGAATACTGAGGTGAGTTAAAGGAGTGATGGAAAGAGATGTGGCAAAATCCACAAATAAGATGAGACAGAAAGTAGAGGGAGCAAATCACTTGCATCAAAACAGCCTGGAAGTTGTAGCCGGTTTGGTTCAGTGGACAGAGCATCAGCGGTTCGATTCTGGTAGGTAAGGGCTTGGTTTACAGGCTCCTCCCGACCCCGGCCCTGGTTGGGGCATGTGTGAGAGGCAACCAATTGATGTGTTTCTCTCGCATTGATGTTTCTCTCTGTCTTTCCCTCTCTCTTCCACTCTGCCTAAAAATCAATCGAAAAATGTCCTCAGGTGAGGATTAACAAAAACAACAAACAAAAACCAGCCTGGAAACTGGTGGTCTACTATGGCTCCCACAGGAGACTTCCTATCTGTCTGATTTCTGTTGTGCTGAGTGGCTTGCCAATTCAATTAAAATACCAACAACATTCAGCAAGGCTAAGAATATCCCATGAGACAGTGTGAGGCTGTCCTGGAACACCTAGAGGACATCAGGATCTGCCAAGAAGAGAGAAGGGTCTAGCTTCCCAATACAGCAAGAGACCTGAGCACACTTGGTGCCTTGATCCCTAGGTCTTAAGAGAATAAACAGAACATTGGAAAAATTAAAAATGATAAACACAATTTACAGAAGAAAAAATTAGAACTTAAGAGATGTGAGATTTCTAAATGCTAGACTGTAATACTGCTAAACATTTGAAAAGGATAATAAAATTTGTAGAAGATCCCAATCTTGAGATCATGATAAGGGAGAAGAACAGGGATGAGTAAATGGCTGGTCTATCTCCTACTTTCTATGTCCTCACTGCAGATGCCAAAGCTGTGTGTCCTATGCTCCCAATTTTTCTACCTTCTCTTCCTATTTTCACATACTCAAAATTAAGGACTGTTAATTTTTATAAAGTCCAATTCATCAATTTTTAATTTAATGGCTGAGCTTTTGGTTTCATATCTAAGAAATCTTTGTCTAATCCAAGACCACAAAGGTATATGCCTATGTCTTCTTCTAGAAGTTTTAGTTTTTATTTTACATTTAGGTCTACTGTCTATTTTGAGTTAAATTTTGTATATGATGCAAGATAATTAGCCCTAATTGGTTTGGCTCAGTGGATAGAGCATCAGCCTGCGGACTGAAGGGTCCCAGGTTCGATTCCGGTCAAGGGCATGTACCTTGGTTATGGGCACACCCCCTGTAAGGGGTGTGCAGGAGGCAGCTGATCGACGTTTCTCTTTCATCGATGTTTCTAACTCTCTATCCCTCACCCTTCCTCTGTAAAAAAATCAATAAAATATATATAGTTTAAAAAGCAACATTAAAAAAAAAGATGAGAGAACCAAGATGGCGGCATGAGGTGTGTACCTAGATGCGCAGCCTCCACAACTAAATTGTAGAAATACAACTATACAGTGAAAGGCCATCCTCCGGAACCAAGGGAGGAGAAGCTTTGCAACTAGAAGTCAGGAGAAGGAGTGCATTGAGACTGGGTAGAGGCTCCCGGTGCCAAAACTGAGAGATACAGAGGCGCAGAATGGAAGCGGTGGCGCAGGTGAAAGGGTGGCGGCTGTGCCTGGATCCACGGCTTGGAAGATTATAAACTCCGGGGTCACACTGAACGCGGGGCGGGCTGTCTGGCAACGGGGCGGAAGATCAGTGGCGTTCTAGCAGAGCCGTTCTCAGCGATCACTGATGTGGAGATTCGGGGACTCAGAGGCGCGCAGACCCCAGGGCTTGGAGGCTCCAGGTCCGGGAGAGGCTGCGAGTCAGCAGAGGGGCAGCCATTGCGGGTTGCTCTGCCCCAGCGATTCTGAGACCCCACCCCACCCCACCTACAATCCTGCCCAAGCTGTGCGCCCGCCTGCCTGCAGCATAGCCTGAGGAACTACAGCTGGGACAGAACTCCAAAAGTTCCAAACCCCAAATAAGGAGGAGAAAGGTCTGCAGGTCATTTCCTCCCAGTGATAACTGCAACAAGACTGGGCACTCAGCCTTCAAAGGCGTACAACAAGAGTGTCCACCCCAGGTGATAGGGGAGGCTGAATCACTGGACCCTATAGGACACCTAGTGCAGAAACCACTCCATCAACACAGCCAAAATGCAGAGACAAAGAAACAGGTCATAAATGACAGAAATGGAGGAAAGCAAACTACTGGATATAGAGTTCAAAACTACGCTTTTAAGGTTTATCAAGAATTTTCTAAAATCCGCCGATAAACTTAGTAATATTATACAGAGATCCATCACCAGACTAGAGGTTTGCAATAATCAAGTCAAAGATTTGAAACATGAAAAAGTAAAAAGCACTCAACTGAAAGAGAAAAAATTAAAAAAAGAATCCAGCCCTAACCAGTTTGGCTTAGTGGATAAAGCGTTGGCCTGCGGACTCAGGGGTCCCGGGTTCGATTCTGGTCAGGGGCATGTGCCTTGGTTGTGGGCACATCCCCGGTGGGGAGTGTGCAGGAGGCAGCTGATCAGTGTTTCTCTTTCATCAGTGTTTCTAACTCTATCTTTCTCTCTTCCTCTCTGTAAAAAATCAATAAAATATATTAAAAAAAAAAAAAAAAAAAAAAAAAAAAAAAAAAAAAAAAAAAAGAATCCAGAAGTGTGAAGATAGTGTAAGGAGCATCTGGGACAACTTTAAGCGTACCAACATCAGAATTATAGGGGTGCCAGAAGAAGAGAGAGAGCAAGATATTGAAAACATATTTGAAGAAATAATGACAGAAAACTTCCCCTACCTGGTGAAAGAAATAGACTTACAAGTCCAGGAAGCACACAGGACCACAATCAAAAGGAACCCAAGGAGGACCACACCAAGACACATCATAATTAAAATGCCAAGGGCAAAAGACAAAGAGAGAATATTAAAAGCAGCAAGAGAAAAGCAGTTAGTTACCTACAAGGGAGTACCCATACAACTGTCAGCTGATTTCTCAACAGAGACCATGCAGGCCAGAAGGGGGTGGCAAGAAATATTCAAAGTGATGATAGCAGGAACCTACAACCAAGATTACTCTACCCAGCAAGGCTATCATGTAAAATTGATGGTCAGATAAAGAGCTTCACAGACAAAAAAAAGCTAAAGGAGTTCATCACCACCCAACCAGTATTATATGAAATGCTGAAAGGTATCCTTTGAGAAGAGGATGAAGAAAAAGTAAAGATAACAATTATGAACAACAAATACATATCTATCAACAAGTGAACCTAAAAATCAAGTGAATAAAAAATCTGATGAACAAAATAAACTGGTGAATAGAATAGAATCAGAAGCATAGAAAGGGAGTGGACTGTCAATTTTCAGGGGTAAAGGGTGTTGGGGGTGCGGGAAGAGAATGGACAATGATAGTACACCTATGGATGAAGACAGCGGGGGGGTGGGGACAGAGGGTGGGGTGGGAAATGGAGGAGGGGAGCTATGGGGGGGAAAAAGAGGAACAACTGTAATAATCTGAACAATAAAGATAAATTTTAAAAAATAAAATAAAATAAAAAAATAAAAGACTATCCTTTCTATAGTGAATTGCCTTTAACTTCTGTGAAAAATCAGGAAATGTGCCCTAGCCAGTGTGGTTCAGTTGGCTGAGCATCATTCCACGCACTGAGACTCACTGGTTCAATTCCCAGTCAGGTATATGCCCAGGTTGCAGGTTCGATCCCCAGTAGAGAGTGTACAGGAGGCGAGTCAATGTTTCTCTCTTTGATGTTTCTTAAAACTCAATAAAGCCCTAACTGGTTTGGCTCAGTGGAGAGAGCATTGGTCTGCAGACTGAAAGGTCTCAGGTTCAATTCCGGTCAAGGGCATGTACCTTGGTTGCGGGCACAACCCCAGTGGGGGCTGTGCAGGAGGCAGCTGATTGATGTTTCTCTCTCCTCGATGTTTCTAACTCTCTATCCCTCTCCCTTCCACTCTGTGGAAAATCAATAAAATATATTAAAAAAAAAAAAAAAAAACAACTCAATAAAAAACATTAAAGTTTTTTTAAATTAAAAAAAAATCAGGAAATGCAATTAATGTATGACAGGAAGTAGATGAGTGGCTGGTGGAAGACTTGTGCGAATGACAGGAAATATTCATTATCCTGATTTTAGAAATGGTTTATTATCCTATATAATAAAAGGCTAATATGCAAATTGCCCCCACAATTTGGGGCAGGAGTTCTACAGACCTGAAGTTAGACATGTGCTAACCACCAGGGGATGGCGTGGAACGTGGTGAGTGTCAGCAATGTGGCACCAGCAGTGGGTGGCAGTGCAGTGAAGGCGCTGCTGGTCCCAGTGGGCCCTGATAAGTGGGACCATGGCAGGATGGTGGAACAGGTGACACCGGGCCAAGGCAGGTGTGAGTAGGGCCCCCAATCACCCTGCCAGTCACCCCACAGATCAACCCTGATCAACTGCCAGGCCCAGGGACTCTACCTGTGCACAAATTTTGTGCACCAGGCCTCTAGTGTGTGTGTGTGTGTGTGTATTTATACACACACACACATACATACATGCATATGTTAAAACCTAACAAATTGTACAATTTATTTTATTTTTTAAATATATTTTATTGATTTTTTACAGAGGAAAGGAGAAGAATAGAGAGTTAGAAACATCAATGAGAGAGTAACATCGATCAGCTGCCTCCTGCACACCCTCTACCAGGGATGTGCCCCCAACCAAGGTACATGCCCTTGACCGGAATTGAACCTAGGACCCTTCAGTCCGCAGGCTGACGCTCTATCCACTGAGCCAAAATGGTCAGGGCCAAATTGTACAATTTAAATATATGTACTTCACTGTATGCCAATTATCTAATCTAATAAAAGAGTAATATGCAAATTGACCACTCTGAGCCACCTAAGCCACGCCCACCAGCCAATCGGAGCAGCTGTATGCAAATTAACCCAGCCAAGATGGAGGCCAGCAGCCACGAAGCTAGAGCATACAGGAGGCTTCCATTGCAACTGCCTGCCTAGGCTGGCTGAGCCTCTGCTCATGGCAACAACAATGTTTCAATTATAGAAGCCACGGAGCTGAATCAAACAGGAGGCTTCGATACCTGCCTAGGCCTCCGCTCAAGGTAACAAAGTTTCAATTACAGAAGATAAATAAACCCCAGAAACCCAATTGCAGCCAGCCTCACTAGGACCTTGGGTCAATGGGAGCTGTGGGCAGCCTGAAAACGGCCCTTAGCCCCTCACCCAGGCTGCCCAGGCACCCCAGTAGAGACCGAAACCCTGAAGGGACTGTGGGCAGCCTGAAAATGGCCCTCAGCCCTCACTCAGGCTGGCCACACTCCAATGGGGTGAGGGTCCCCACTGGGGGGCTTGGCCAGTCTGCAAACAACCATCAGCCCCTCACCCAGGCTGGCCAGGCATGCCAGCAGGTGGACATCCCGAGGGGTCCCAGACTGTGAGGGCACAGGCCGGGCTGAGGGGACCCCCCCACCCCCGAGTGCACAAATTTTTGTGCACCGGGCCCCTAGTACCTCAATAAAGCAATTTAAAAAATTAGAGGATTCAGTCCAGCTGGACTGGCTCAGTTGGTTGAGCGTCCTCCTGTGTACTGAAAGGTTGCCGATTTTATTCCTGGTTGGGGCACATGCATGGGTTGCGGGTTTAACCCCCGGTCTGGGAGTATACAGAAGGCAGCTGATTGATGCTTCTCTCTCTCTCTCTCTCTCTCTCTCTCTCCCTTCCAATCTCTATGCATGTCTTCAGGTAAGGATTTAAAAAAAAAAACTTAGGGAGTCCAGCTTTGGTGTGACTCAGAGCATCATCCATACACTAAAAGGACCCAGGTTCAATTCCCAGTCAGGGCACATACCCAGGTTTCAGCTGATCGATGTTTTTCTCTCACATCAATGTTTTCCTTTCTTTCTCTGAAATCAATGAAAACATCCTCGAGTGAAATATTTTTTTCTCAATTAGGGGGTTCAAAAGGCTATTTCTGAGCTTTGCAGCTAAGGACAAAAGATTATTAGGAGACAAAACACCAAAAACACACATTGTATCACTCCCACCTCACAGAACTGGTCAATCATAAACACTTATTATATTGCTGTTTCCTTATGGTGAGAAAATCTTAACCTAAATTTCACTCTTTTTAAAATATATATATATATTTTTATTGATTTTAGAGAGAGGAAGAGGGATAGAGATAGAAACAGGAGAGAGAAACATCATTCGTTGGCTGTCTCCTGAATGCCGCCCCCTCCTAC
>PVJC01008585.1:0-48189 GCA_004026665.1 Murina feae
TCTCTGTGTCCCACGGTAATTGCTGCAAGCAACGCTGAGAGAAACTCGTTTTGGATTTCCTCCTGGTGCCAGTCAGTCCCCCTTTTCTGGGTGTCTGGGTCCTTAGAAACTCGCTTGGAACTGGAGTTCAGAGCCGCTGGGGACTTGTGGCTCTCTCCGTTTTGGAAAAGAACCGCGTCCCCCGGCGCCAGCCCTTCCCCGAGCCCCGTGCGCACGCCTCTGTACCTCTGTACTTTGCTTCCGCTGCTCCTCTGAGTCTCAGACTCTTCTCTAGTTGTAGGATTTTCACTCAGCCAGCCTTCCTGTGGGTGCAAGTGGTGTCCATGTGTTCTTTTCAAGGTTTTTCTGAAATAGTTGTTCATGGCTGCATTTACGGTGTCTACCCTATGCCGCCATCTTGTTTCTCCCCCCCGCCTCTTTCTAAACAAAATTGCAAAAGAGAAACTTCCTATATGAAATCTACCATGCAGAGTTTGGAAATCGCTGTTTCTCCCAGAGATGGGACTTATCTAGCAGAGCCGAGGAATGAAAAACATTTCAAGGGCACATGCAAAGAACATCAACTTAAAAGGAAATGTTCCCATCATTTCCCGCCTTGCATCCTTCACTTGGGTCACTTTCTCTGGTTGGAACACGTTTGCCCTCGTCTCTGCAGTCCCTCGGAAAGCCTGGCCCCCACAGCAGGTTCACGCAACTGGTGTGATGGGTCTGGTCTCCAATAAGACACTGAACAACTCAAGGGCAGTTTTATTCTTCAAAATTCCCAGAGTACCTTGTTCCCCCAAAGTTCTCAGCAATAACAGTTTGCTACATTAAACTGAATTGGAGAAAGGAGAGGTAGGGAAGTGGTGGTAACCATGGGCGGGAAAAGGATAGAATGACAAACGAGATGGAAAAGAGAGAGGATGTGAAGCAAGTGTATGAAAGGATAGTGTTCTGGCTCAGGACTTCCAGCCAGAAAAATGACTTCTACTCCATAGCTATTCCCAGTGGATACAAGTGGATAAATAGATAGCATATGCATTTATGTATGGATATAGGAAGGTGTTATTACAGTGGTTTAACAAAGCAGATGAGCTTGTTAAAAGAGGATTGATAGTACACGTATGTTCACAGCAGCATTATTCACAGTAACCAAAAGGTGGACACAGCCCAAATGCCCATCCACTGGTGAATGTATAACAAAATGTGGTCTATACGTACAATGGAATACTGCTCAGCCTCAAAAAGGAATGAAATTCTGATCTATGCTGCAACGGGGACAGACCCTGAAAACACGATAAGTGAAATAAGTCAGACACTAAAGGACAAATATTGTATAACTCCATAGTCAAGTTCACAAAGACAGAAACTAAATAGTGGTTACTGGGACCGGAGGCAGGAGGTAATAGCGAGTTGTTAAATGGGCACAGAGTTTCAGTTTGGGATGAACGGGTTCTGGAGATGAATAGTGGTGATGGCTGGGTCACAATGTAAATGTACTCAATGCCACTTTAGTGCACACTTAAAATGGTTACAATGGTAAATTTTATCACAATAAATAAAAAGAATAAGGGTTGGGAAAGAGCATCCAGTGTCTGGTCTTACCAATTTACAAGTAACCACCCCTTCTTGTCCTTCACACACCCCACCTGGAGCACATACCCACTTTGGGAATTCCCAGTCCTGGGAGTGACCTCTCCTGGTCTCGAGAGAGTGAAGATGGTGCCATATCCAAAACTATAGGTTGTGGGAAGCACCCACTGCTGATGCTGTCAAGAGAGTGCACCAAGGAAAGCGGAAGGCCGATGGACCTTGGGCGTTGGCAGGACTGACACTAAGCACCTCATCTGTTTCAGGCATCCTCAAACTACGGCCCATGGGCCACATGCCGGGTGTTTTTGCCACTGCCGTCTGTCCTGCTTAAAATAAGATATGTGCAGTGTGCATAGAATTTGTTCATAGGTGTTTTTTTTTAACTATAGTCTGGCCCTCCAACGGTCTGAGGGACAGTGAACTGGCCCCCTGTTTAAAAAGTTTGAGGACCCCTGGTTTAGATAGTGGTGGCTCAAGGCAATTCCCTAACCTGATAATCTTTTTACTGTTTACCAAACTTTACCTTTGATATGCCTGTATGCATTGCTAAAGTGCAAATGTGTATTCAAGTAAATAAAAAGCAGACCGGCCAGAAGTCAGTGTGCTCCTCACAAAAGAGACACCACCTGGCCCCCATCCCTTAATAATTCATATTTCTTGTCTAGTGTTTTCATTTGTGTGTCGGCCCCTCCTTCAGATCCTGAACCCAGCCGTGCAGGTCGAGGCATTCAGTCCCACAGCTCCAAGTACAGAGACTTGAAGACAGCAGGGATTCGTTAACACTTTGCAGATTCATTGAAGAGAGGAGCCCACACACACACACAGATAATGAACAATTGAAAGGATTCTTTTGCTTTTTTGGAACAGTGACTGGAATAGAGGGAATGAAAAGATTCTGATAAATGATTTGAAATCAACAGTCTTCATCTTCAGAGTATAAGAACCAATAAGAGGGTGGGAAACTTTTTCTATAATTAACAACTTTTTTTTTATCCTCACCCAAGGATATGTTGAGAGAGAGAAACATGGATGGAACCCAAAACCTGGGTATGTGCCCTGATCTGGAATCAAACCTGTAACCTTTTGGTATATGGGACGACGCTCCAACCAACTGAGCCACACCAGCCAGGGTGTATAGCAGAATATTTTTATATCCTGTGGACTGTCCATTCAGTAGAGACTAGAACTTCCCAGAATACAAAGCACCCATTTTCTCAGACACAATCACAGGAAGATACAGCTTTTTCCTGGAGAAAGGAGTGTTAGGAACACAAACACAATCCGTAGTTCAAGGTAAAATGAGATTATGTTATAAAAATGTTATATCAAACACATCTTGTCTACAGCAATTCCATAGAACAATCCCTAAAATGATTTTCCTCCCTCCATACTTTCTCCCCTGTGGCTGTGGCTGGTTTCAATGTGCCCACAGCAAACAAGACAAGCTATTTTGCCCCTTTTAAAAGTCTGTCTCTCAGCCCTTCTGTCTCATGCTCACTTCCTTTCTCATTTAATTCTCTGCAACCGGCAGTTAAATCTATTCAGGGCCACACTGACCCCTGGAGGCTACATCTATGAGAGCCCTTATTTCAGGCTTTTTGAAATGTCACCCTGGGCAAAGGCCTTTGATGAAAGCAGTTTCGATACACCTGCTGGGCTGTAAGCATCTCAAAAAAGAGATGAGACTTCCGCCTGCTTTTCATCAAACCTCACTTTTTAATTAAGTTAATTAACCCAGAAATTCTATTCAGGCAGAATTTGCCTGAGCCCCAGGTTTCTGGACTAAACTGTCCCCAGATGCTTCTGCCCAGTTCGCAAGAGTCTCTGACCTGGGCCTTGGGTGCTGCACTTCTGTGTTCTCGGGCTTGGCAGTAGTAACGTTGTGGGCCGGACAACTCTTTGTTATGGGATGTTTAGCAGCATCTCTGGCTTCTACCCACTAGACAGCAGTAGCACCCCTCGATAGGGCAACCACAAATGACTCCAGGCATTGCTACAAGTCCTCAGCGGGGCAAAACCACCCCAGCTGGTAAAATGAGATTCCATCCCACGGCTCTCCCATCAGAAATGTCAGTCAGTGCGCTCCTTCCCACCTTCACTCCCCACCGGCCCAGAGACCATGAGTTAGATCTGGAAGAGCCCATCTCCAGGCAGCGCAGCTGGACCCAGGTTAGAAAGGATGAGAATTTGCCCAAGTGGAAACCAGCTGACCTCCACTTCAATCTCCAAGCTACGAAAGAAGCTGACAAGGATGGGAGTGAGCAGGCCGGCAGGGGGGGCCAGTTGGGGTCAAGCAGGCCATCAGTGGGGGTCAGTTGGGGGTGATCAGGCAGAGTGGTTAGGGGCAATCAGGCAAGCAGGCAGATGAGTGGTTAGGAGCCAGAAGTCCTGGATTGCGAGAGCATGCAGGCCGGGCTGAGGGACACCCCTCATGCACAAATTTCATGCACTAGGCCGCTAGTCAGTAATAAGTAGTGTTCTATATTTTTCAGCACTTCCTGCTTCTTTACCCATCCTAACTTGTTCTTTGGTCCATTCTCTGATACCACTCTCCCCTCCATTTGCATTCCTTTTACCTCTGATTGTCCAAGCTTATTTTATCTTTCTTTCTCCCTGTTCTTTACTCAGTTTTCCTTACATTTTTTTCATTCTTCAACCCCTGTGGGGCTCTGGTTTGCTGTCTCTCTCTCCCTCTGCCTTCTTTTCCTTCCACTCCCTCTCTCTCTCCCTGACCTTCTTCATCACAAGAAGGAAGTAGGTTACCAGCCACAGCCCTAGATTCCCATCTACAGAAAGAAAGTCAGATTGTGTCCTAAAGGATGAAGCTTCTACATGTTAAGTACCTGCTGTATCACATGAATGATAAACAGGGAACCATCTTGGTCCTTTTGTAGGACTCGAGTTATGGCTGTTTGCAAATGACTACCATTAACCTCCTGGTGAAGGCAAATGTGTCAACTTGTTTAAAGCAATCAGACCACAATACAGAGTGGGGTGTCCAAATGCCATACTCCGGCCTGGAGAACCCCAGTATGAGCCCGCCTTTGCTATGTGGATGTATACTGACTGAGACTGTGGGTTTGACAAAGTATGGCATTGTCCTGAGCCTGTGGCCTGTTTGTTAGAGATCAGGAAAGAAAGTATCTGGATCCCACACCCAGTTCCAAGCCTCTCCTTTCCCTCCATCCTCATCTCCTGCTGGCTGGTGAGAAATTTCATCACTTGCTATTTATGAAAAGAACACAGCCTCTTAAATAACGGCTTTTGGGATATTGGGCAAGGGGAGGAGGGCAAATCACAAACTAGATTTACTCTCAATGAGCCAAATCAGCTCAAACGAAACATGAACAAAACGTCTAATCAGTCACAATCAAATAAAATGAGACTTCCTGGAGAGTAGCAGCCAGATGGAATGTTAATATAGTTCAGACCATTAGCATTCCACCAACGTTTGCTGCTTTTTAAACAAGCAAGTGGGGCCAGGTCTAGTCTTGCGAGGAAAAGGAAATGTAAGCATATCCATTTCCTCTAAAAACAACCACACAGGAATGACATAATGTAAAGACAGGTGAAGGCTTAACTTTGCCTAATAAAGTCCTTTTCCTTGATCATCCTCCATCTTTACTGAGCAGCCCAGTTTTCTACTATCAAGACTGTTTTTTCTAACACTCTTATTGAGATTTAATGCATATGCCATTCAAGTCACCCATTTAAAGTGTACTATTCACTGTTTAATAGTGTAATCATGGAGTTGTGCAACCATCACCACAATTTGTGAATATTTCCATCACCCCAAAAGAATCATATTCCTTTCAGCTGTCACTCCACAAGCTCCCTACCCTTTCTATCCCTGGGCAAACACTAATCTACTCTCTGTCTTTGCAGATTTGCCTATTCTGGACTTTTTATATAAAAGGAAAAAAATATATGTAGAAGTGTGCTGTTGTTGGTTTGTTGATTTTTGTTTGTTTGTTTTTTGGGGTCTGGTTTCTTTCACCTAGCAAAATGTTTTCAAGGTTCACTCATACTGTAGCATGTGTCAGTAGCTAATTGCTTTTTATTGCCAAATAATATTCCATTGTATGGTTCTACCATATTATACTTACCCACTCACCCAGTCTCTCTCTCCCTCTTCTCTGATGAATATTTGGGTTGTTTCTACTTTTTTGCTATTATGAATAATACTGCAATAAACATTCCTGTATAGATTTTTATGTAAACACTAGAGGCCCAGTGCACAAAAATTTGTGCACTCAGGGGGGTCCCTCAGCCTGGCCTGTACCCTCTCGCAGTCTGGGACCCCTTGGGGGATGTCGATGTCCACCTGCTGGCTGAGGCCCGCTCCCCAGGGGATCGGGCCTAAGCTGACAGTCAGACATCCCTCTGGCAGCCCAGGAGTCCTCAGGGGATGTCCACCTGCCAGTGGGGAGCAGGCCTAAGCTGTAGTCGAACATCCTTAGCGCTGCTGAGGAGGCAGGAGAGGCTCCCACCACCATTGCTGTACTGGCAGCCAACAGCCTGGCTTGTGGCTGAGCAGAGCTCCCCCTGTGGGAGTGCACTGATCACCAGGGGCAGCTCCTGCATTGAGCATGTGCCCCCTGGTGGTCAGTGTGTGTCATAGTGACCAGTCATTCCCAGTGGTTCTGCTGTTAGGGTCAATTTGCATATTACCCTTTTATTATATAGGATACACTTTCATTTCTCTTGGGTATATACCTAGGAATGGAATAGCTAAGGCAACTGATTACACTTAACCTTTTGAAGAACTACCCAATCCTTTTCCAAGGTGCTTGACCATATTACATTCCCACCAACATTATCCACATTCTCCACATGAAATTATTTTCCACATTCTTGCAAAGAATTATCTATCTTTTTATCATAACCGTCCTCATGGGCATAAAGTGGTATCTCACAGTGGTTTTAATGTGGGTTTTCCTATGACTAGTGATCTGGAGCATCTTTTCATGTGCTCACTAGCCACTGGTATATCTATCTTCTTTGGAGAAATGTTTTTCAGATCCTTGGCCTATTTTTTTTTAACTGGGTTATTTGTCTTTTTTATTTTGAGTTGTAAGAGTTCTTTAAATATTTTAGATTCAAGTCCCTTTATCAGATATGCAATTTGCAAGTATTTCCTCCCACTCTTTGGGTTGTCTTCTCACTTTCTTGACTGTGTTCTTTGAAGCATCTGTTTTAAATTGTAACGAGATACAAATTATTTGTTTTTGATTGGGTCCCTTGTATTTTGGTGTCATGTCTTAAGATCAGCTTTTTAGAAACAAGCTCTTTTAGTTTGTGTTGAGTCTCGGGTATTGATTCTATTCCATGTTCACAGCAGGACCTGTCCTTGGCCTGACCGCCTCATACATGCAGACCACACAGCCCACAGGTGATGTGGAATCTGCATGGGGTTTCACACCCACTGAGTCCTGCTGCGCTCTGATTAGGATTATGACTATTATTGAACACTCACACATCAGCCTCGAAAAGCTTTAGGAATTAATTAATACTTAAAATAGCTGTGATCCCTCCCCCCTATTATAAGATAATTAAGAAGTTGTTATAAAGACAAATCACTTTCTTCAGAGAAACTCTAATCTCTGAAATTCTTGAACTTTGACTAGAAAAAGAGGAAAGAAGTAGAAATTGGGCAAAATGTGACAGTGAGGTCAAGGTGCACTGCAAGTCAAGGGCACCTGAAGCTTCATGTTCTTATGTCATCACTCCACTCACCACCACCCACTCTGACCACCCACTGCTCTGCGGCAAGGGGGATCTTACTCCAAATCTGGTTATATCAACTAGTTCATCAATGCATGCAAGATTTTTCTGAAATTAGAAATTTTCAGAAATCAGAAATGGTAAGTCCTCAAATGCTTCTCCAGCTCATTTGCTACAATTATCTTCCATATGTATCTCGCATGTTTTCCACACTCAAGCCTTATCACATTTCCCTCTGTTTACCAAAACCATTGGACCCCTGAAAATTTCTTTGCCCTCAGATGCACGGTCCTTCTTCTGCCTGGAGCAGACTCCTACACATGCATGAAGATCCAGGCAGTGTCGCTTCCCTGGTGACCTCTTCCCAACTTTACCATGTAACTAATAGATTCTACCTTTGTGACAGCCTCAGTATTTTCTTCATAGTTCTATTATTATTATAACTCAGATGGCACCTGGAATCCCCCTGCCCTTTATGATCTAGCTACCAATGGCCTGCACTACAATCCCATCCTATGGGGAATTCAATACCCATTGAAGATTTCTGAAATTCCTACAGGATGAAGGCAGAGTGGTGTTCCATCCTGGTGAATACTGTTGCCTCTGACTTTCTACCTCCACTGAGTTCTTGTTCTCTGCTCTGCGCCTTGTGGCCATACCTTTTTTCCACAAACATGGACCTCAACTCCTTAAGCTGAATTCCACTGAAAACTGTAGTTGGCATCCTGTGAGATGGTCCCTAATGATCTCTATGTCCTGATATTCCTTGTCTTGTACAATTTCCTCCCCATGAGTAACTTGCTTCTAACCAATAAAATCTGGCAACACTCAGCAATGTCACTTTTGTGATCAGATGACAAAGATAATGACTCGTCTTACTAGCAGACCCCTTTTCATTGTTTGGAGAGGCCCAGGTGGCAAGGAACTGAGGGTGGTCTCCAGTCAATAGCGAGCAAAGTACTGAGGACCTCAGTCCAACAGACCTTAGGGAATTGAGTTCTGTCACCATCATGTAGGTGAGTTGAGAAGCAGATTCTTCCCCACACAAGTCTTCAGATGAAGCCAGAGACCGCAGCCCTGGCTAACATCTTGATTGCAGCCTTGTGACTGCAGGTGAGGCTCCAGCTAAGCCATGCTCAGATTCTAGACCCACAGAAACCATGAAATAACAAGTGGGTATTGTTTATTCAACAACAGATAATAAATACAAAAACATAACAAATAAACAAAGAGCCCCATTCACTTAGGACTTCTGTGTATACAGAAGACTTTACTTATGGTTTAGATGTCAGAAGCTTTACACCACAGAAATACTAAAAACATAAAGTTCAATATTAGACACTTAGTTTGTAAGAATCCTTTGGCCACTCCATTATATTATTTAGCCTCTCTCACTCTTCTTTCCCTCCTCCTCCATGACACCTGCTATCTCTTGTGAAAAAAATTAAAAATATATATTTAATACATATAAAATATATAAATACATAAAAATATATTTGAGAGAAAGGGGAACCATTCTGCTCTCTAATCTCTAACTAGGACAGGCAGTGGCGAGAGGAACTTTTCTTTTTCCAAGGGCATAATATAACATAATAAATAATACAACTTATGATGCTTATAATTATTTGTGTACATGTCTGTCTCTCCCACTATACTGAGTTTTTCAAGAAAAGTGAGAGGAACCAAGATGGTGGCATAAGGTATACACTTGTACGTGCTGCCTCCCACAACAACACCAAAACTACAACTAAAAGACAAAATGGCTATCATCCAGAACCACGGGAAAGCTGACTGAGTGGAAGTTCTACAACTAGAAGGAAAGAAAAAAGCACATTGAGACTGGGTAGGAGGAGCGGAGGCACCAAGAGCGGAGGTATGGAGGCACGCAAAATAGGCTGGCAACTGGGTGTGCTGTTTTTTACAATTGGAAGGGAGATACAAGCTTCCGACTGCTCTGAACTCCAGTTTCCAGCGAGACTCTGGGGAACCAGACTCCTATGGAGACAAACTGGACTGTCTGGCATCAGGTTGGAAAACGAGGGTGGCTTTCTCACAGAGGTGCTCGCAGGGATCATTGTTACTGAGTGGGGGTGCTGGACGCAGGGACAAGGAGACAAGGAGACTCGGAGACATGGAGACGCGGTGATGCAGGGACAAGTGACTGGCAGCCATCGCTGTTTGCTCCGCACCGGTGATTCCCTGAGACCCTGCCGCCCCACCCAATTTACAACCCCACTCAAGCTGTGCACAGTGGCTTTTGCATATGTATGGCCTGTCTTTTCTCAGCCTAACCTAACAAACTACAGCTGGGTCAGAGAGCTCCAAAACTTCCAAACCCCAAACAAAGAGGAGAAATCTGCAGATCTTTCTGTAGCTCCTGATGGGTGGCCTCAGGCAGTGGCTGACTTTGCAACTCTTGGAGATCCAGGAGCTAGTGTACCCAGTGGTCAGATACCAGATTTCAACTCCTTATATCCATAAGGGACACACTCAAGAGGCAGACTCAGTGAGCACCAAAGCCCCCACTGAAGCAAGTCCTGCTCCATAAGAGTGTCTCCAGCACAGTAGTTCTTCCACTATAGACAAAGCAGGTCCTCACAGACAATTGGCTTGCAAGTCAATTCCTCCCAGTGATACCAACAGCAATCAAGGCTTAACTACAAGACTGTGCACCCAGCCCACAAAGGGGTGCACCAAGAGTGTCCATCTCAAGAGACTGAGGAGGCTGAGCCCTATAGGACACCTACCACACAAAGCCACTCTATCAACACAGGGAAGCAGCCAAAATGTGGAGACAAAGAAACATGTCACAAATGAAATAAATGGAGGAAAGCAAACTAATGGATATAGAGTTAAAAACCACAGTTATAAGGTTACTCAAGAATCTTCTACAAACCACCAAGGAACTTAGTGAGCCCTTCAAGGATCTTAATGAGAATACTGAAAAAAATGGAAAAGGACCAGTTAGAAATTAAGCATAGACTGTCTGAAATAAAGAATGATATACAGAAATTCAACAGTAGACTAGAGGATCCCAAGAATCAAATCAAAGACTTGAAATACAAGAAAGCAAAAAATACCCATCCAGAAAACCAAAAAGAAAAAAGAATAAAAAAATATGATGATAGTGTAAGGAGCCTCTGGGACAACTTCAAGCATACCAACATCCGAATTATGAGCGTGCCAGAAGAAGAGAGGAAGCAAGATACTAAAAACCTATTTGAAGAAATAATAACAGATAACTTCCCCTACCTGGTGAAAGAAATAGACTTACAAGTCCAGGAAGTACAGAGAATCCCAAACAAGAGGAATCCAAAGAGGACCACACCAAGACACATCATAATTAAAATGCCAAGGGCAAAAGACAAAGAGAGAATCTTAAAAGCAGCAAGAGAAAAACAGTTACCTACAAGGGAATGCCCATACTACTGTCAGCTGATTTCTCAACAGAAACTATGCAGGCCAGAAGGGAGTGGCAAGAAATATTCAAAGTGATGAACAGCAAGAACCTATAACCAAGAATACTCTACACAGCAAAGCTATCATTTAGAATTGAAGGTCAGATAAAGAGCTTCACAGACAAGAAAAAGCTAAAGGAGTTCATCACCACCAAACCAGTATTATATGAAATGCTGAAGGGTATTCTTTAAGAAGAGGAAGAAGAAGAAAAAGGTAAAGGTAAAAATTATGAAAAACAAAGTGACAACAAATACTTATCTATCAACAAGTGAATCTAAAAATTAAGTCAATAAAAAAAATCTGATGAACAGAATAAACTGGTGAATATAACAGAAGCAGGGGCATAGAAAGGGAGTGGACTGGCAATTCTCAGGGGGAAGGAGGTATGAGGGGTGCAGGAAGAAATTGGACAAAAATCTTACACCTATGGATGAGGACAGTGGCGGGAGGTAAGGGCATGGAGTATGGTGGGAACTGGGTCAAGGGGAGCTATGGGGGGGAACATCTGTAATAATCTGAACAATAAAGATATATTAGAAAAAAGGAAAGAAAATTGACTGAGGTTTATTCAGCTTTATATCCCTGGTACATGGTAAAAGTTGATTAAACAGTCAGAACTCAGTAAATGTTTGCTAAATGTGTATGCATTACATATCATTACATTATAAGATCTACTTTTAAAATTAGTTATCAATGCATTATTAATGCACAAGAGAACCACTGTGCTAAGCTATAAGTAAACTTATTCTACAATAAGGTCTTCAGGTGTTTTAAATAACTACAACTCCTTTAAGTATGTTCAAGATAAACTATTACTCTGCATTATTTACAGTAGCCAAGATCTGGAAGCAGCCCAAGTGCCCAGTGGTAGATGAGTGGACAAAAAAGCTGTGGTACATTTATACAATAGAATACTACTCAGCCATTAAACAAAACGGAAGTCTTACCTTTTGTGGTAGCATGGAGGAAGACTGTTATGCTAAGTGAATAAAATAAGCCAGTCAGAGAAAGACGAATACCCTATGATCTTAATAAACAAAATAAATTGATAAAATAAAAATAAAGGCATGGAGACATGGAATAGACTGAGAGCTGTCAGAGGGCAGGGGCTTGTGGGGGGCTGGATGAAAAAAGTAAAGGGATTAAGCAAAAAAATTACATATATTTGTATATATGTATATATATGTATCACACAGACAACTGTGTAGTGATAGGCAGAGGGAAAGGGGGTTGGGCGATGGGTAAAGGTGGGCAAAGGGGGTGGGGGAAATGGGGACAGAAGGAGACTTTGCTTGGGGCGACAGGTACATGATGCAGTGTGCAGATGATGTTTTATTGAGTTGCACACTTGAAACCTGCATAGTTTTGTGAAACGTCACCCCAATAAGTTCAATTAAAAAAAATAAAGCTTTCATCCTAGCAACATTCAACAGCTGGGTGAAAATAAAATTATGGCCTAAATAAATTAAGAGATTTGGCATATGTTCCATGTTACTAAATATTCTGTAACTCATGGTGGGAGTATGTTGGCTTTTTCGGCTTAGAAAGCAATTGTTTGGGAATTCCAGTTCTATGAATTTATCATAAGAGAAAAACACATCAACATTTATTTTTAAAAGTAAAAAATTGGTAAGTCAAATATCCCGCAATAGGGGCAAGTTAAGTAAGTCATGTTATATCCACACAGGCAATAAACCAGCTCTTATTTGTTAATTGATAAAGATGTCAACAATACAGACTTACATGAAAAGAGCAAGTAATAAAGCTATACATAAATGTTTGTAAAAAAATGCATATGCCTATATCTCTGTGTACACACGTAGAAAAATGTGGAAGGATATATACCAAAATGCTAACAGCATTATCACAGTACTAGAGGTCCAATCTATGCATCTGTGGAGTCCCTCGGCCTGGCCTGTACCCTCTCACAATCCGGGACCTCTTGCGGGATATAGGAGGCCTGGTGCACAGATTCAGCCTGATCCCCATAGGCCAGGCTGAGGGACCCCACCAGTGCACGAATCCATGTACTGGGCCTCTAGTATGCATATAAGATCTTTGGTTAATCTCTTCCCACCCTCACCCCTTCCCCCTTCCCTCTGTTCCATGTTTCCATGCCTGTGCGTTGAGCATCTGTCCCCTGAAGGTCAGTGCGTGTCATAGCTACTGGTCAAATGGTTAGACAGTCACTTAGGCTTTTATATATATAGATAGGTGATCTTTATACTTTACTATATTTCTCAGATGTTTTGTAATGAGCATATGTTTCTTTTCAATCAAAAAATGTTTAACTGTTTGCCCTGGTTGGGCAAGCTCAGTTGATTAGAGAAACATCCCAACATGCTAAGGTTGCAAGTTTGATCCCTAGTCAAGACACATACAAGCATCAACCACTGAATTCATAAATAAGTGGAACAACAAATTGATGTTTCTCTCTCTTTCTCTCTCTCTCTCTCCCCCCCTCCCTTCCTCTGTTTCTCTCAAATCAATTTTAAAAAGTTTTTAAAGAAATAAAATTTTTTAACTGTTTAAAAATAGAAAAAAGAATTCATTAGTATTATCTAATTTGGCAAATATAGACTGCCAACTGCACATGAACTAAATTACTTTTCTGGAATGTAAAAATACCTAACATCACATTTTACTTTTAAAAGCAACTTTATAATAAATAGGCTTATTTGAGCCTCCCAAAACCTTGTGCAGTAGAAAGAGCTTGTTAAGTACATTTATAGACAGTAAATGACTTGCTCAAGTCACAGTGGAGTAAGTACAAAAAGCCAGATGTAAAGCTATGGTTTCTGACTCCCAAAATGGGGGAAAAAAATATTATGAATGGTTCTAGGTGCAGCTGGTCATCTCAAAGAGCAAAACAAAGAATAAAAATAACAATTAAGAATATTTTGTGAATATTCTGATACCCTGAGTAATTCTTTTTCAGCAAATACTGAAGACTACTGAATAAATTCATTTCCCATGTTGTCTTATTTGGGAAAATTTCTGAAAATTTCAGTTAACTATTCTTTTCATTGGTCCTACAAATAAGCACAAGCCAATCAATGTATAGAACTTCTAATGCATGGAGACAAGTAGAAGAGAAAGAACAGGCAGTAAGTTTAAGAAAAACAGTATTCATGTCCAGCTGGTATGGCTCAGTAGATTGAGCATCATCCCATGCACCAAATCACCAGTTCAATTCCTAGTCAGGGCACATGCCTGGGTTTCAGGCTCTATCCCTAGTAGGGGGCATGCAGGAGGCAGCCAATTGATTTCTCTCTTGTTGATGTTTCTATCTCCCTCTCCTTCCCCCTTCCTCTCTCTCTAAAAAATCATTAAAAAAGGAAGAAAAATAGTATTCAGGGAGTGGAGATGCTCTGAAAAGCTCCAATAGTCCCCATTCTCCCCCCTTCCCTCCTCCCCCAGCCAGAGGTTTTGACAACTCTGCTGAGTTGACACAAACACTAACCAAAGATTTCACTGACCACTCTTTTAAGTCACTTTAGTTTCATTTTGATCCATTTCCTTTAATCCATTGTAAATAACCTAGTTATTAATAAAGGAAAGGAGCAAAGGGAAGGCCAAATATAGTCATTTGTGCAGCTTTGACAGGAAGCTGCAGTTTAACAATCCCCAGGCTTACTGTATTCCCTGCAGATCTCTGGGGGAAGGGACTGGACAGGTAAAGTATAGATGCATACCCAGTAAAGTCTGGGAGATGCCGTGGAGATACTATCCTGTCAGTCACACCTGGGAACAGGGCATTGGCCAGAATAGGCGTGGCAACCACACAAGTACTGGAAGATTTAAGATATCTAATCCCATAAACAAAGGAGTTCACTCTCTTGATCCACACTCTTGCTCTCTTGCCCTCTTGCGCTCCTGTCTTCGGAGCTCTCATGCTCCTGCATTCATCCACATGGTCCACAACCATGTGGACCCCACACAGTGAACTGATGGACTGCAACATGGAATGGAAACTCTGGATGCTAAATCTGCTTCTAGCTCTACTGAATCCCCAGCTGCACATCTTCTAGGACTGGATTAAGGGAAATGGGACTTTGATGTAATTCCACACAAATAAAAACCCTCCTCTTATGTCTCAGAAAATTCTTTCCCTCAAGATACTGATACCGTAAAGACCCCACCCAAGCACTCAGTAGAGAAAGGGATACCTCTCTTTCACGAATAACACCTTTGTATAGGTGAGTTTGCCTTAAACCACCACAACAAAGAAATACTCACAACACAGCATTTCTGAAAGATACTCGCATTCCTAAAGCAAACGAAGGTGGTATACACCCAGTATGGGCATGAAACTTAAACGGTAAAGCCTTGTGGCTAAGCCAGACTGGAAAGACTATAGAAGCAACTATCTCCTCATCTCTGAACAGGAAGGAGGCTGGTCAAGAAGCGCTGAACTTAAAACAGCATAGCAAGACAGACTGCAGGCCCGTGGCAGAGGACAGAGGGGAGACGAGGGAGCTTGCTGAAAGTCTGGCTTTCCTCAGACCTGTGTAATGACAAATTGGGAAGGAAACAGAGCAGAAGGCAGAATGTGTGAGGTGTGAACTGAGCAATTTTAGACAGAAAGGCTGACACTTCTCTGAAATTAGCATATCTACTTTGGGATAAATAAAAGGGTCCCTTTGAACTCCCATCAGCTGTGGACTAGCCAGCCACACAGGAGAGGATCAGCAGATGAGTTGAGAAGCATCCAGATGGACCAGAACAGCAGCCCAGAGCTGCTTCACACTAAGGAATTTACTAATCCCTTACTGAGAACATACTGGGTTTAATATCGGACACACCAGAATGCTATTGGGAACTTATTGCACACACATTTATGTTCAATTAGCTGCATGTAGATCATTTCACATTGTGGGTTTAATTTATTTTCAATCAATTAGAGACTGTGAAACAGTTACAAACTTCTTCATAATCATCATGAAGTACTTAATTGAAGGAATTGGTAAAGTAAAAACATAACAGCCAACACTTGCCTACTACATGCTAAGCAATGTTAGTTGGCAGTTATTTTATATCTATCCATTTGTTATTATCTCCATTTTACAGATGAGGAAACTGAGGCAGGAAGTGGTTAAGTAACATGCCTGAGGTCCCAGTTAGAAAATGCCAGACAGAATCTGAACCCAGGCAATCTCGGTCTAGAGGTTGTGCTGTAACCGCTAGACTATAATAAACCACACTATGTATAGCAAGCCAACTCTAACCTGCCTACATAACCTATATTCTGGAGCTTTGAGTGAATAAACCAGGTAAACAACATTCTTGCAGAACAAGTTTTCAATGGGCTTTCTGAATACCACATAATTTCAAGAAACCTTTTTAAATATTAATCGGTTGCAAAAGTTAGGTCAAGGGAAACAACCGAAATTCCACAGAAGACACACAAATAGCATAACTGAGTGAAGCATGCTGGGTGTGACAATGGGAAGTGGGGGTGGGAGGGGGTGGACAGGAGTTAGTGAGGGCAGAGAGGAAATGCCTAGTTAAATGAGTTACCTCCAGACAATTGTTTCTGGAGAAGACTACAGAACTAGTTTTGTAACTTATCCCTTTTTTAACTGTTTAAAAATAGAAAAAAGAATTCAAGCAGGTAGTTGAAAGTTGAGTTGTCTTGTGCAAAATTCCCCCAATCTTCAAATCTTGGCACTCATTCAAAATTATTTTTCTCTGAATGATGAGCCAAATAACACCTTCCACGAACACAGGCTGCCACCTCTCTTCTCGATTCATTGCAATTCTCGCTGACTGCAGTATGGCCTTCCGAATGGCAGAGTACCGGAAATTAGTAGAAATTCTGAAATGCTAAGAAGAGAGTCTTCAATATCTAAGTATATACAGAGGTTGGTTTAGGTTTGAATATGTCTAATGGCAAGTACATGAGGGCAACATGTCTAGAGGCTCACCCCTGTTGCCATATATGAATGTAGACATAAACATCCAAGTCAAGGGTCTCCAAAGTGGTATGCAAGAATATCCACTAGGGTGCAGGAAGAACACAGTAGAATTTCTATTTCTATTTTTTATTCTTTTAAAATTTTGTTTTCTATATATGCATTCATAAGTTCACAATATATTTTCAGGAACTGCATACATATGTTCTTCAAATAATAGATGTACATAAAAAAGAAAACAGACTTCTTCAAATGGTTGATTATGATAGTTCCAACACTGGTACCAAAATATACTCAGGCAGAGAAACTAGATCATAAAATCCAAGATATTCTATCTATATAGTCATGAAATCCTCTCTACACAAGTCATATAAAGAATTCACCAACAGCCCTGGCCAGTGTTCTCAGTGGTTAGAGCATCAATCCGCACATCAAAGGATCACGGAATATATTCCCAGTCAGTGGCACATACTTGGGTTTCAGGTTCGATCCCTGGCCCCAGTTGGGGTGCATGTAGGAGGCAAACAATCAATGTGTCTCTCTCACATCAGTGTTTCTCTTTCTCTCTTTCTCTCTCCCTCCTACCCCCACCCCACCCTGCCCCTTTCTCCTTTCCTCCCTCACTAATAATCAATGGAAAAAATATCCTCAGGTGAGGATGAACAACAAAAGAAAAAAAGAATTCACCAACAACTCAATATTAAACCAAAAAGCTTGACACATCAGCCTACACAGCAGTGTTCCCATGAAATCAGGACCAGCGAAAGGAACCTCTCTTAAGAGTAAAGGCTGATTTTTAAAAAATATATAATTTTATTGATTTCAGAAAGGAAGGGAGAGGGAGAGATAGAAACATCAATGATAAGAAAAAATCATTGATTGGCTGCCTCCTGCAGGCCCTACACTGGGAATCGAGCCACAACCAGGAACTGAGACCTGACCTCCTGGTTCACAGGCCGACGCTCACTGCAAAAGGCTTCTTTGAGCGTTTAGGTTGTCCTTCGTCTCCTGCAGCCACAAGGCAGATGGTGCTGGACATCAGGCTCTGGAACTAACTGTAAAGCTGGAAGGCCTGCAAAGGGGGCTGGATGCAGACTCACTATGTCTCTTATGTTGAAGGCGGGGCCCTGTAGGAAAATAGGTGACTCTGTGATCTGGAATCGACATCTGGGTAGATGACTCAAAGAACATTAATTCCCTGAGTGCCCCCAGCCATTGACAGCAGCTCTCCCCTAGCTGGAGAGCAGCACACCCCCATCCCTTTCCCAGAGACCCTGCCAAATCCTCACACAAGGTAGGTGCCTGACAAGATAATTCGTGTCCTTTTTAAAATCTGCTGCCACCGCATCTCACTGCCTCTGAACTGATAACTAGAGTCAAATCTTGGCACAGCCCAAACAGAAATGGAGTTCCTCCTGCAGAAGTGAACTGCTTATTCATCAAAGGAACATGTATCAGCAGGAGCCACAGGAAGATGACGTGGGGTGGGTCCTGAGGGTGTGAGACCAGGGGGCTGCAAAATATAAAGCTGGATAAGAATGGCTTATTGGCACGTTGTCCTCTGGCCCTGGGTCTCTAGTCCTGCCAAAGACCCTGAAGGGGGCCCTCGCATCCAGCTGCAATGGCTCCAGGAAGCTTGAACAGGGTGGTGGCTTCCTGTTACTGAGGTGGAGATGCCAGGCTGCGGAAGGGAGCAGAAGGATCAAGCAGGTGAGACTGTACACATGGATTTAGTCTCTGAGACTGAAGCACCCCCCACCTATGTTTCCTAGAAGGGTGCAGAGAATTCTCCCTCCGCACAGCTTTGAGACGTGGACTGGTAAGGGAGGCACTGGTGTCTTTGAGATGCACACTTGAACCTTTCAGGAACCACTTCACAACCCTCTAGATTCCATCTCTTGCTCCCGTCACTGCTACAGTAATCAGTTCCCCAAAGACTTCAAGCAGCTTCACACTAGAGTGACCCGACAAGCCTGGCCTCGCCCCTTCCAGGGCCTCGGGCTTCTCAGTCCTGGGTTCTCTGACGAGGAGTAAGGTTACTGGGCACTCAGGCATGTGCAACCTGGTAGTTCGAGGGAGCCAACCTCTGTGGGGCCCCCTTTGATCAGTGGAGGACAGAAGCCAATGGAGGAATGCTTCCCCCTTTTGTTGTCTAGGGTGGGCAGTCCTGACAAGCATTCACAAGGCTCCTTAGGGAGGTGTGGTGTCATTGACCGCTAACTGCTCCCAGCACTGGCCAACTTGTTCACGCATTCCGGTCTTGGCTTCTCACTCTCCCTACTCCTGCTCCCTGGAATCACTTCCTGAATAAGCCACTTGCACAAAAGTTTTCAGAGGACCCCTGGATAAAACAAAGCCCAACAGTAGAGGCAGAGGCGCTTTATTATGGGTCAAGTCCTCAGCTCCCAGGAAACTGGTCCCACAACTGAAATCCCAGTGATGACAAGAGCCTCATCAGCAGATACCACCCCAAACAGCCTCCCTCTGAATCTTGATCACGAGTATAGAAGCAACACGTTTTTTTTCTTAGTAGAATCGAGTGCCACTTGCACATATACCCTCCACTCAACCTTCTACAGTTCATCCGGTCAGGTGACAGCAAAGAAAGTAGATACAGAGACATGACGATGAAAAACAAAGGGGAACAAGTTTTGGTGGCTTTTTAGATAAAATTCTCAGATAATCTCATAATAGGATTTTAGCTCCAGTAACATATTTTTATTTTATTGTTATTTTTTTCTATTTTTTTTTAAAAATACGTATTTTTATTGATTTTAGAGAGGAAGGGAGAGAGATAGTTAGAAACATGAACAATGAGTGAGAATCATTGATTGGCTGCCTCCTGCACATCCTCTACTGGTGGGGAGGGAGGGGTTCCAGCCTGCAACCCGGGCATGGCATGTGCCCTTGGCCAGAATCGAACCTGGGACCCTTTAGTCTGCAGGCCCATGCTCTATCCCCTGAGCCAAACAGGCTAGGACTATTGTTATTTTTTGTTAATCCTCACCAGAGTATATTTTTTCCCCATTGATTTCTTGGAGTTGAAGGGAGGGAGAGAGGCAGAGAGAGAAACACTGATGTGAAAGAGACACAGCAAATGGTTGCCTCCCGTATGTACCCAGATTAGGGCCAGGGGATTGAGCCTGCAACAGAGGTACATGCTCTTGACTGGAACTGAACCCTCGACCCTTCAGGCCACAGACCAACACTCTAACCACTGAGTAAAACCAGCTAGGGCAGCTCTAATAACACATTTTTAAAAGCCAAGAAATCCAGGCATGCTTATTAAATTTCTGTTTTAGAGAAAAATATATCCACCCTTTATTCTAGATCTTTTGATAGAATAACAACCTATATCAATGTCTGTGGCTAAACAAGCAAGAATATGACATGACTTCTCAAATATAAACATTTAGAACCGGGTCTAAAAATAAGAATCGGTTTTCCTCTGTGACGCTCAACCTATGTTGCATCAAAAATAGGGTACTTCTTGGGGGAAATCCAGCATTTCAGCAAACCAAACACATCCCTCTTTCAAATATATCTTTTCATGCTTTGTTAGTGTGCTATTCTTAGAAAATCATTTATGCACGAGCTGGGTTTCGGGTTGGCATTTTTTATGTGTGTCAGTCCAATATACCAAAACCCAATCAAGTCAACAGAGTCTACAGCCCCAAGGAATCATCCTTGTTTTTTCTTTATTTAGCACAAACACCACACTTATGCTTAACATAAATGGGTGTTCGCAGAAATTGCATAGCAACAAAAGAGCGCTGGTTTTGTCTTTCACACAGATGTTAAAGTAACTTATTGCATTATTACTATGCTGTTGACTCCTAAGTGGAGGACAGGACCTCATCTGACTTGGCTAGCAAAAAGGAAGTTGTGAAGTAGAGGCTAATTTAAACTAGTTGCTCAACAGTTAATCGTTTCATCAAACCAACATCCTAATCTGCGCAAGTATTAAAATTATATTCATATATGCTTAGTTATGGATGCCATCCATCATAATGATTCTGGATCAATAAATAAGAAATCAAAGGGGCATATTTAATAACTTGTTCATACTGAAATTTCTTATGCTATTAATATCAAGTTTCCTTCTGTGACTTTAGGCTATTTTAAAAAGGGGTGAGGGTGGGGGATACAGAAACCTTGTTACCATGGAAACTGTAAGCCGGTCAGCCCATCTGCTAAAAAGGATACAAAATTTTATAAGTAGAATTTTTAAAACCTTACTATGAGAAAGACTTCCTCAAACACAGTAGGGGGGAGGGAGTTACAGAAAACCTGGCAAATGGCCGTTTTACAAAAATCTGGGCTATCATTATCTAGAAACCAACTATGAATTTGCAATCATTCTTACTCAGAGGAAAATATTATCTTATTAATATGAATGAAATAAAATATTAGGATACTAAAAATGTAAAATATGTTTTGGCATGTTCTATGCTAACAATATTTACATCATTTTTTTAGGGGGAGAAATTAAGAATTTTTATTGACAACTAGTCTAGGGAAGCCTATGATTTGGTTTGTTTTAAAAACTGCTCTAGATGTTTGTCACAGATTCTTACAAAAATAATAATAGGGTTCTTGATAACCTAAAAACAAAATACAAATAAAAACACTTTTAAACTATTGTGGTGTGAAAGTACAATGACATCTTTGTACTTTTTTTAAATATGAGTCCCTAATTCAGAAAGTTATTCATTCAACAAACATGTGAATCTAGTAGGAACCAAACCCTGACCAGGATAAAGGTACAAAAAACATGCATGTTAACCAGTCTGAACCCTGAAGAAACTGAAGGTGGTTTAACTGCTTCCTTCATTCACCCATTCATTTGGTAACGGTTCACTGTGCGTGCTCTACGGACGCCAGGTATGTTTGTAAACGCTGGGAAGTACGGTGATCAAAAACAACAAAAATCCCTGCCCTCCTGGAGCTTCCATTCAGGTGTCATTTACACAGTAGATGAGGATACGGGAGAGGGGCAGTTGAGAGAGAGATAAGACCAGGAACTGTAAAATGACCGAAATGACTCCTTCTGCCAGAAGGTTCCCGAAGAGGTGGCTTTGAACTGGGGCTTGAGGGTGGGTAGGAATACAACAGGCAAGAAGAGGGAGAGTCATTCCAGGCCAGGAGAGCGCAGTATGGAGGCAAAAGTCTGGAGAACGTGGCCACGGAGCTGGCTCTTATTTCACAGCTCCAAGACAGCTTGAGAAATTCAACATGGCTACAGTGAGTTAGTCATAGTAAATTCCAGGGAGACTTTTATATGCAAAGTGATTTAAAAGTATAACAATTTTCACAAATACCTGTGACATGTGTATTAATTTTCCTAGCAGCAGGCTTCCCAGTCAGAGAGCATTCATGCCTCAAGATAAGCGTTGTAAGTCAAATATAAAAATAGCAACAGTAAATTCTTAATGTTACAAACATTTTTCACAGATATTATCTCCGCCAGGTATGTAAAGCCTTGTAATACAAGTGCAGCAGTTATTAGCTCCGTGTTATAGAGGTGGAAACCAAAACTCAAAGAAGTTAAATGACTGACTCCAGATCTAGGAATTGGTTAAGCCAGACCTTGAACTTGAGCTTTTGCTGTAATTACTGTGCTCTTTCTACTAGACCAAAATTTAGTGCCAATTTAGTGATTTTTAGGAAGCAATTGGGAAATGCTCTCACAGAGCAATATATCCCAATGCTGTTGGTTTTGGAAGAAATCTATACATATATGCTTTGTGCAACTGGCAAAGAATAAGTAAGGTCTGGAGAGCCATCAGAAAATGCAAATGTCACATCAAAATAATGATTTCCTTAAAGAGACAACCTTCTTCCTTGTTTATCAAAGGTCCAAAAAACAACTCCTATCCACCCTCCACCGATATCCCCTGTACCAAAGTCAGCACACCCTGAAGTGTCCTCTCTTTGAAGCAGCTGATTTTTAGCTCAATGCTGTTTCCCCAGTGTAGGAAGCTGACAATTACATTTTCACTATGTTTACATGAGAATTCAGCCACCACCCCCAGATTCTAGTGCCATCAAAAAGCCTGGCATAATTAGCAGAAGAATAGAATTATTATGAACTTTGAAAAAGCTAAGATAGAAATGTAAACAAATGAACTGCTTAACTATATAAATGAACAAACAGTGAAGTTATGTTAGACTGGAACACAGCGCAGGATAATAAAAACTCTCTGTGAAAATATAGGTAGATTTTGAGAACAAAATAAAAACAATAATTGTAGGCAGATTTGTCAGTCACTGTCATTGTGTACAAGACAGTGTGAAAGAAAGTTCACTGTTGCCAGCTGTGTGCTTCAGGAGGAAGGCTCTCAGAACTGGGAGCATTCTCTCCAATAAAAAATGTAGTCATCTAGCATTAAAACATCTCACTTGGCGAGCAACTCAAAGGATGGACAGGTTTATTGGAGACGTGTCCCTGACTCCTGAGTGAAGAGCAGGGATCTATGGAGTAGAGGATGGGCGCAGGTAGAATAGGAGTCTATATTAGATTCAGGAAACTGCCCCCAAATCTACTCTTCAGATAGAGTCAAGGGCTGGGAGCCAGGTGAAGAGCCCCATGTACGGGTAAGCTCATATGGAGGGCACAGGATTTAGAATAAAGCAAGACAGACAAGGGACAAAAGAAAACAAAGTTGTGTGGTTGTCACTCCAAGAGCTAGGGATCATGAATCCCAATTGGCAGGCTGAGCAACAGGTGAGGAACTCAGAGTAAGTGCCGGACACCACCAGCTTGCCCCAAAATCTCCAGAGCTACCAACACTACTACCATCAGCTTCACCATGATGATCATCACCACCTCCCATCCTCACCAGCACCAACATGATTATCATCACCACCACCGTCATATCCACCTCCACAGCACCATCCTATAATCACCATCACCACATCCAACAACCTTCACCGTTACCACCCCACCCACACTCCCACTATCACCAGCACCACCATCGCTACCCCTAACACCTCCAAGCCCACCATCAATACCACCACCCACATCACCTATTTGACTTCCATCCCTCTAGAATGTCCCCTTCACAAACACAGAGGAACTGGCAGAGGCTTTGAAATGCCAGCCTTCCCCAGCAGTCTCTAAAGATAGAAGGCAACATTACTGATACAAATTATGGCCACAGTCCTGCTTAAAAGCAGAACAGCAGGTTGTGGTTTTAAATAAAATAATTTTCTTCCAGGATATACATATATTATCTCATCTCTCCAAATTCTCACAATACCCTTTGAAGCCAGCACTGTTATCTCCATCTAATGGGTGAAAATCATGAGCCTCGGGGATGGTATTATGTTCAAGGTCACACAAGTAGAAAGTGAGGGAGCCTGGCCTCACACTGCTGTCCACACAAGCCACAGATGATTCCATCAGCAGCTCTGCTGCGCTGCCTCTCTGAAGAAAACTAAGAAACAACCAAGTCCTTGAGATGTTTACCGGCAATGGGAGAGGCCTGAAAACATGTCATTTTTAATCAATGTGAAAAGTGCTCCAAATATACTAAAGAGAGGAAGAAACTAATTGTGTCCGGGAGTGCTGGGGAAGACTTCTCAGTGGATCTGACGTTTCTGCAATGGTGAAGCAGTAAGAGTGCACCAGAAAAAGCCGAGGAGGAAGAGCACCCGGCAGAGTGTGGGCAGAGCAGGTAAGAAGGACACAGACTGTGTTTGCTTATCCCACTGGCTGTGCTGATTTTCCCACGTTTGACCTCTGGCCTGACTGACAGCATCTCCTCGGGTCTGGCCATTTTTTCTTAACTCGGGCTCAAATTCCAGAATCCAGGAGTCCTGCTGCCACCCAAGTAAGTCTGGGATGAAAGGTTCTGGTCAGAAGTCCAAAACTGCACACCAGACCAAAGCATCAGCCACAAAGAGATTAAGAGCTGAGGCCCAGTGCTGGTCAGTCGGTGATGACCAACAGACTTCTTAGATGACCTCTATTTGGGCAGAAACTGTCGTGAAGCAAATCCAGGATGGAATGCCCGAATGAAGCAAAGAGTAAAGTAATTGCTCACCTGTATTTCACCAAAACGTAGCTAATATTCCTGACATCAAACCACGTAATTCAGTGCATGTGGTACATATAGCTTGGTTGTCACTCCAAGAGCTAGGGATCATGAATCCTAATTGGCAGGCTAAGCAACGGGTTTGTTCATTCAACAAACATGTGGACCTAGTAGGAACCAAACCCTGACCAGGATAAAGGCACAAGAAACATGCATGTTAACCAGTTGGAGCCCTGAAGAAACTGAAGGTCATTTAGTTCTTGAGGTCTTTCTGGAAAGTGGATTAGGAAGGGAAGGGATTAGGAAGGAAAGTGGATTAGGAAGGGAAATGCTCAAACCTAAATGTGTCATAGTAGGGGCTAAGGTGTCATGTGATCACACTGTTTTATTTTTATTTTTTCCCCAAAAGCTATGTCTTTGGACTTAAAACTATGGATCCTTGAACATCCATTTGCGTGTTTTTGGGTAAACTCCAAACTGCCTTCTGAGAAGTACCTCGGAGCTTGGATCACCTCTAAGCCTTTTTTTCAGGCACATGTCCTCAGATACCTCCGTTTTTAAATGAGTCCGTTACCACCAAAACAGTCTGTCCTTAGTACGATTTCTCACTTATATGACAACAAAGACTATGTCCCACCCAGATTCTTAGCCAGCTACTGAGTCAGAAAATCAGTTATTTCTATTCACTTATCAAGCAACATTTACTAAACACTTATTATGTGTCAGATGCCTAGTCTGTTCCCCTGGAATGTACAATGACAAGGATGTACCAGTTCGTTGTCTTTTTGAAGCTTACATTCCAGTGAGGATAGGATAGGTAAGTGAAAAAAAAATACATTAATAAGGTGATTTCTGAGAGTAATGGAATCTAATGGCAAGTATGCATGGGATAAGGGGAGTCTAAGTTAAGTGGGCAGCCAGAGAAGGTCTCTCTAAAAAAGAGATGTTTGGGCAGAGATGAGAAGAACGAGAAGGACCATGGTCATGTACAGAGCTGCGGAAAGAGTATTCCAGGACAAGAGAACAGAAGTACAAAGGCCTGGAGACAGAATTAATCTTGGCTTATTCAAAGGACATAAAGAAGGCCAGAGATTAGGGGATGGGGCAGAGTAGGCGAGCTGGAGATGAAATATGAGAGTTTGGCAATAGTTCAATCATTATAGAGTCTTGTAGATCACACTAAGAAATTAAGATTAATTTTAACAATATAATGTATTTTAGCAATTAAAGTCTATAGGAGGGTTTTAAACAGAAGAATGACATGATCTGATTTTCTTTTTAAATAGCTAACTCCACTAATAACCAAGACTATACTTTTTGGGGCACCTGTACAAAATAAATATAAGATAGAAGGAATGAGATCTATTACATTAGTAATGGCAATACATGGGAGCAAATTTAATTCTTCCATAAAAGACAGAGACTATGTTCACCAGAGTCTAGATTTGAAAGCAGCCTCAGTGGCCATTAGTAGGTGAGTGAATAAAAAAACTATGGAACATTTACACCATGAAATATTGCTAGGCTATGAAAAAGAAGGGAATCTTACCTTTTGTGTCAGCATGGATGGACCTAGAGAGCATTATGCAAAGTGAAATAAGCCAGTCAGAGAATGATAAGCACCACATGATTTTACTTATATGTAGAATCAAATGAACAAAAATAAGCTAACAAACAAACATAGAAACAAACTCACAGATACAGAAAAGAGACTAACAGCTATTAGAAGGGAGGGGAGTTGGGAGGCTGGATGAAAAAGGGGAAGGGATTAAGAAAAAAGCAACAACCTCACAGACACAGACAATAAACACTATGGCGATTACTAAAGGGAAAGGGAGATGGGGGGGAGTAGAGGAGGGTAAAGGGAAGATAAATAGTGGCAAAAGGAGACTTGACTTGGGGTGGTGAACACACAATACAATACACAGATGATGTCTTATAGAATTGTACACCTGAAACCTATATAATCTTGTTAATCAATATCACTCCAATAAATTCAGTAACATTTTTAAAATAAAAAGATAATTCTGGAAGTTGAAGGAGAGATTGATCTGGTGGTTAATGGAAGCAATGAGACTCAGTAGACCAGAAGAGAGATGGTGGTGGCTCAAAGTAGGAAGTAGAGTGGTGACAAGAGAGATGGAGAGAAATGGATGGATTTGAGATGGCGTTTTGAGGTAGAACAAATTAGAAGAATTATTCAGATCCATGATTTCATTATCATTCTGAAGTTCTGCTGTGAGAACAATATTTTAGGAGAATAGTCTATAAAACCATCAGTTCATCTACATCAGCGATTTTTATGAATACTTTAAGATGCCTCCAGGCCTGCTGCAGAGAGCGTGAGGAGGAAACGGGAAGGGGTCCAGATAAAGCAACCCCCATCCATCAAAGCATCCCAAATATATTGATTACCAAGGATGGCATCTGCAATTTCGCTTGAAGAAGGTTTCCGTGCTAAAACCAAACTTTGAAAACCACTACTGAAATAAGGCAGAATCTGCCTAACTGGCCTCAATATCCATTCTTTCCTTCCTCCCAGAAATAGAGCCATCGCAATTTTTAGCCTTCATATGGCTACACACCTAGAGACCACATTTTTTAGCCTCCTTTGAAGCTAGATGTAGCCTCATAACAAAGTTCAGGCCAATGGGTTGTGAGCAGAAGTAGCATGATTAATTTCTGGGTCATCCCCTTAAAAATAAAGCTACTTATTCTCCTCTTCACCTCCCCACCCCCCCCCACCCCCCGACAGCTGCCTAGGAAATGGTGATGACTATAGCAGCCACATTAGAAAAACTAGAAGCTAAATATTGAGCACCACTGAACTGTTGGAATAGAGCCATCTACCCACTTTGAACTGCCCACTTACCTCTGGACTATTATTTGACAAAGAAATATACATTGTATCTTTTGGGTTCAATGTTATAGCAGCTTAGCATATACTCATGCAGAGTTTCAACAGCCAATGTATGATCTGCCATGTGTCTCATTCCCTTTTCTGCAGCAAACACAAATGCTCCAGATAGTAGCTGCTTCATTGGAATGAGAACAACTGTAGACAAGCCTCCAACTAATCCAGGAGATACCCAAAGTGAGAGTGCAAAGTAAGTCATTGTTGTTATTGTTGTGGTGGTGGTTGTTGTTGTTTGGGAGAAGTTTTTATTATTGCAGCATCACCTAACCTATTCTAATACATCCTGATTATAAACAGCTGCTCTAAAATCTCTCTCTGGATTACATGATACTAGAGAACCACATCCATCACCTGGGGAGTTTGGAAAATACTGATGCATGAGTCCCACCCCTAAAAGTCCTGATTTAATTAGGCTGCAATGTGGCCTGGGCATGGAGATTTTTATATACTTCCCTGGTGATTCTAATATGCAGCCAAGGTTAAGAACCACAGACATCTATGAACCATATTACAATGGCTCCCAATAATTGCTTTTATTGCACTGTACTCTAGCATGATGAGGAACATTATCTATATACTGAATGATATTATTTAAAAAATCCTCCAGAATTATGATAAGGTTTAATTTACTGTTGTATACAGTGCCAACTCTATGAGATCAGGGGAGAAATTTCTCTCTAGTCTCAGTGTGGGAAGGAAATAGTTGTGCTTTACCTAAACAACAGGTTTACTTATACCCTTAGACATTGTAAATCCTGTAAATGTTCATGCTTTCCTCTCTGGTTAGTTCCCAGAAGGTTCAGAGACAAACTTGAGGCTCCCAATGACCAAGTGACTGGTATTTCATTGGCACACATTTTGTGTACTCAGCATACTGTCTTATCCTCATTTTCTCCTCAGTTCATTTTATTCATTTGTGATAACAAACTAGGTAACTTAAGCCATGTCCAGGACAAAGCAGTATATAAATATGTTCTTTTTTTAAAATATATTTTATTGATTTTTTACAGAGAGGAAGGGAGAGGGATAGAGAGTTAGAAACATTAACAGGAGAGAAACATCAATCAGCTGCCTCCGGCACACTCCCCAGCTGGGGATGTGCCTACAACCAAGATACATGCCCTTGACTGGAATCGAACCTGGGACCTTTCAGTCCATAGGCCAACACTCTATCCACTGAGCCAAACCAGTTAGGGCAATGTGTTCTTTTTAAATAATAAGTAAAGAACATGTGCCACTGACTGGAAGAGGGATGAGAAGAAAAAAGTCAAGTGCACTAGTTTACCAAGGCAACTTGAACACACAAGGTCTGTTATCATAAACATATCCCCCAGAGCCTTCTCATTAATTTCACTTAAAAACAGAAATTCCTGCCTCACTTATTGAAGTATAGAAAGCCATGTGAACGACCTATGCAAAATATCATGCCCCAAGAAACTAGGGGTAAGCAGGAAAGTTCATCTATATCAGCAATTTTCATGAATCCCTTAAGCAGGAAAGACATTATAGAATCCTTTCAGCAGGAAAGACAGTATTGAAAGCTTCTAATGCAGTGTCTTCGAATGATGAGGCGGTTCTACTCACCTCCAGCAGTTTCAATCTGGCAACTTTCGTTATTTTTATCATAGATGTAAAGCCCCATTAGCTCCTTGCTCTTCCTAGTGGCTTTGACAATCACAATAGCAGGTGCTACACTACTCAGCTGACTTCCTCTTAATAGCTTCCAGGATGCAAGTCGGAGAACCATCTCACCACATTTCACAAATACTTCATTCTTGACAGACCATTCTGTTCTTTGCATATCCTTTCATTCTGCATGCATATGCTTGAAAGAGTTATAAACTCCAGTTCTTTCCAAAATTATCTTTCCCCTTGTAGACTTCCTCACATCATCTCTTTGCTATGTTCTAAACAGAACGTCTTCATCTAATACTTTCAATATTTGATGACCCCGTGTTTTATAAGTTCATCTCAGCAGCAAAGTGTCACAGGATTTCCACAAAAGCTATAGAATAGTATTTTCTACCAAGATGAATGAGTTGATCACACACATCTGTGGACACAGACATAAGGCCTTGTAATACTAGAGCTTGAATGAACCTCAGCGGTCACCTAGTCCACACCACTAAAGCCCCCATTTTACCAACAGGAGAACAAAGGCCGTGAGAAATATTAATTAAGGTAGTCACTCCTGTGTTAATATTTGGGTGGTATCCCAGAAATCCATTGTTTAGTCAGTTATTTGAAACTTGGTACGTATTTTCTTATTAAGAAACATATTATAACAGAAAGTCAGACTCCCAGATCAGCCTACAAAACTATATTTAGGATAGATGGTAGTGATAATAGCACAACCAAGTGAATATATTTAGTGTCACTGAACTATTCACTAAAAAAGTGGTTTAAATGGTAAATTTTACAATGTATGTATTTTACCACAATATTTTCCTACTGAACCCATGAACGGGCTGAAACGTGCTACATGAGGATGAAGAGCAAGGAAAGAAAGCGATTCCCACTGTCTTGCCTGGCTCCCCATGAGGGTCCTTCTGGCTAATTGCTACTACAACACTCAAATCCCTCTCCAACTACCACTGGCTCCCAAAATTCCCTTACGGAATTGGTCTTCCCCATTCTCAGCCATAGCAGGGCTGACCCCAATCTCCTCTCTGGAAGTAGCCACCTACGGCTTCAAGCAGTCCCTGGCTGGAGGACAATAGATGAATGGGAGATCCTGAACCACGGAGGCCATTGCTGCCACCATGACAGATGCTAAACTGACGCCTAAGCCAGCACACAGAACTGAGCACAGAAGAGCGTGCCACGCTGAGAGAATTGCAGAGGAAGAGAGCAGAAGCCTCGAGGGAGTCATGAACTTATGGAACAAGCCACACCTGAAGTCGGCCAGACTTGCTCCGGATTTCTCATCTGCTTGAGCCAATAATTGGTACTTTGTCTTAGCCAGTTAGTGTTGAGTTTGTTTATTTGCAACTGAAAGATTCCCAACAAATACAGTTCCAGAATAAAGACTGAAACAGACCAAGTTTTTGAAACCCTCTCCCACCAGCCACTATCTTTTCTCCTCAGGGACCCCGTACCCTCCACCTGTCCTAAGGTCCCCAACCTGATACCCTACCCAGGACTACACCAACTCCCAAAGTGCTTCAGCCCCCAAATTTGCCTTTCCTTTTCCTCTTATTTCCTCTATACCACAGCCTCCAACACAAATTTATAAAGCAAAAATAAAAATAACGCATAAATTACTATGAGTATGTTGCAGCTGAGGCTAAAAGGAACTCCAAGTGTGTCTGTGTCTGCATCAATTTGTGAAGGTCAACATGTATTAAAGTTGCTGCTAGTACTAAGCCTTGTGAACAGTCTGGGGCAGAGGCAGAATGATGGCTGTTCCCCAGTGTAACTCTACAGAGAGAGATGCAGCTGAGAGCACAGAAGCTGGCTTTGCAAGAGAATCTGCGAGATGCAGGGCCCTGGAAGTGCCATTCGAGGGTTCAGGGGACAGAATGTGACCTGCCGTTGAGAAAGTCTGGAATGGAGCTTGAATAGAGAAGCTGAAGAATATGGTGCTGTTTGCCACCTCCCAGATTGAGACTGAGAAACTGCATCTTAGAAGGAGGCAGCGTTCTCACAAAGGCAGAGCAATTCGGGAGGGAGCAGCCTTCTCCAAAGGCTTGTGGCAATGAGGGGCAAAGTAATATAAGGCTCACCTCCTGGACTCACAGAGTGGTGTGGTGTGGCAACATAATTTAATGTTACCATTTTAATCATTTTAAGTAATAATTCGTGGAGGAGAAGGTTCTGGGGGGGGGGGTTGATAGAGGAAAGGTCATCATCATATGGAAATGGTGAGACTTCTTCAAAGGGAATGAAAGGCATGAGTGAAGGTGGAGGGAGGAACTCAGGGGCCGAGGGGACACTCTTTCTGATAGGAAAGTGAGGGGAGGACACTGTGTGAAGGACAATTTGCCCCAGGGACACTGGGGTCTTTGTTGGCGAGCATGTCTGCATTGTGGTGGTGGGCTTCTATAAGATGGTAAGATGAGGATATCTGTGAACAGAGTCAAATGTCAATAGTGTATGAATGACTAGGGCCCCTTAAGACTCCTGGGAACGTTCACATTTTAAAATAGGCTGCTCAGTAACCCAAATCATCTTGCAACTGTTCAGATTTCAGACGCTGGAGGAAAAAAAAAGCGTTCAGGGGTGTAGAAGCAAGTGTTCTGGCCAGGACCCCCCTCCGTGCAGGGCCTTGTCCCAGCCCCACATTTCCATGCCCACTATGAGGGTCTGGTCAGTTTCCACAGGGCTTCCTGGTTCTTCTCACCCTGGGGCCCTATGGCTTGGTGAACACACTAAGGTCTGTTTTCTGTGGTTTTCATTGCTTTAAACAAGGCCACCGTTGTGGTAAGAAGCCTGGAGGCTGGTGGATGTTTTTAGGGTATTTGTAATGATATACTTAAGTTCTGTCTGCTTGTACTTTTTAAATAACCTGCCACACTCACTTAAAAGATGACATCAGTTAATATACTTACTGTCACTGAATTATACACTTAAAATGATTACAATGGTAACATTAAATCGTGTGTATTTCACAATTTAAAAGAGCATAATTTTTTAAAACTCCATTGTCCTTCCTTTTTCTTACAATTAACTCTGTATGTAAAAGTATTAAACAAAATACTTAGAAATACGAAATTTGCACTTCATTGCGTTGGTTTAAACCCTAAGCATCACTATTCATGTAGAAATAGCAATAAAATACCAACAATACCTCCGATAAACATTATTACTTTTACAATGTATAGTTGACATACTTTAAAAATAGATATTATTTGGTTTCATTTCCATTTTACAGATCAAAAGAAATATTTACGTGACATTAAAGTAATTTAGCATAACAACCAATACCAAATGGAAGCTGAGCCAAATGGAGACCAAAAGAATAAAAAAAATTCCCCAAACTAAATCACCCCCAAGCTTTCTGAAACGAGCAGAGAATGTCTGCAGCTGACCTATTTCTCTCCCGCACGACTGTGTTGGTAATTGACTTCTGTCCCTCAGGGAAGCGCTCAAATATAATTGAGCAGCACCTGCCACACAGAGAGTACCGTTCCGCGTGCCCAACGATCCCCATAAATATTGTACTTAGCTGAGGACTCAAGCCCCCTGCTTTCTTCCTAACCGTATCTCTCAGGGAAGAAACAGTATAGTTACCAAAGCTGAGTTAGTTACTATGAACATCTGGATGAAAATAAGAGAAATATTTTGAATTACAAGTACCCAAGACATTTCTATCACTAAAAATTATTGAAAATCATGGCAATAACCACTTGTATTGCTCTGACAGTTTTCTTTAATCCTGTGGCTCTCAGCCCATTATATAAACCCTCTTCTAGAGATGAGAGCCACTCCGTTGTGTTCAATCCTGAGGACAAGGAGGACAACACCAGGGGTTCGATGCCCATGCACGTTAAAAAACGCAGCTAAAAATGATGAAAGACTGCAGCTCCAAAATAAAGATAAATATGACCCACCCCATTCCACACCACCACTTGAAAAACATCTGGGACACAGGCTTAATGCAAGTCCCTTTCCATATACAGGCCAACATCAGCACATTGGGACTAGGAGCGACAACGGGGAACCCACAGCTGGCATAGAGAATATGTTAATGAAAAAATCTGAAGCCAGGCACAAAACGCCGTATATTATTGTAGGATTCCAGTTACCTGAAATGTCCAGAATAGGCGCATCTATCGACCCAGAGAGGCCATTAAGGTGGCTGGGGCTGGGGTTGGGGAGAAGGATGGGAAACGAGTGCTAATGGGTGAAAGGTTTCTTTGCGGGAGTTGAAAGTATTGTAAAATTAGGTTATGGTGGTAACAGAATATAGTCTCTGAGTTCCTAAAAGAATGACTTTACCCTTTCTGTTACTTACACACACACACACACACACACACACACACACACACACACACTAAGCCAAATAAGAAAGTCATGCCTACTGAGCCCTCTAACCTTAACAGTGATCGTTTTACCCACCTCCTTCATTTGGAAATATGATCAGCACTTGAGTTGTTAACACTGGCACTAGGCTGTTTGAGAAGAAAGTAGGAGAGTACGATAAATCATCTACACAAATTATTGTGCATTCCAAAAATTTCCCCCCTCATTTAAAAATAATATGTTATTATTATTTTGCAGTGAATACTGCAAAAGTTTATCATTTCTGGTGATTCTGATAACCAAGAGAAATGCAGATTCTTTTCAAGTTTATGTTTACAAAATATTTCCTCTCAAAACATAGACTACTGCTATAGTAATTAAATTGCAACCCTGAACAAAGGCACTCCAGCAACAGGAAAAGAACATAAAGTGAGAAATAAAATGGCAATGGTCTGTCATCCCAGTGATGGCAGTGAAATGATCAGAAAGCTCCAGTAAAGCAGCCCCTCCCTCACAATGCGTTCAGTGCCTGAAGCACAAGTGATTACCTTTTCCACTCCATTTCTTCTTTTTTCTTTTTTAAAATATTTTTTATTGATTTTTTTTTTTTTTTACAGAGAGGAAGGGAGAGGGATAGAAAATCAGACACATCGATGAGAGAGAAACATGGATCAGCTGCCTCCTGCACACACACACACTCCCCTCCCCCCCGCTGGGGATGTGCCTGCAACCAAGGTACTTGCCCTGAACCGGAATCGAACCTGGGACCCTTCAGTCCGCAGGATTGACGCTCAATCCACTGAGCCAAACCGGTCAGGGCTGCACTCCATTTCTATAAGAAAGGACATGTTAAAGACAACAGGCAGGTCTGCAGAGGGGCAGGGCAGGTTTACTCTGGTTAAAGTGAGAACCACCTTTAAGCTTGGCCTATATTCAGGCCAGGTGGAGCACACATCAGCCTTACCTATTTCCGGAAACAGGCTGTCATAGCACACAGCTCATCATTACTGTCACTTGAAAGCTATAAAAGTAGTCTCTTAAAACTGAATCTAAAATTTAGCCTTTTCATTAATTCAGGCTTCTAGTTCTAATCCTACCCCACTCCCAGGCCCCAGTGCACATGGTTAACTCCCTGTAAAATCCCAGTTTCACTCTGTAGTCTATAACTTAGCTTCTCTCCAGCGCAAGAGTGCTGAGTTCAATCTCCATGTTTTCCTGGCTCATGAAGTACCAGGACATGTAACTGTGTGAAGGCAGGACAATACTGGCTGCTTATATGGGGCCGCCTTGGAGATAGCAAAGCTCCTCTAGACACCAATCAATTTGACCATTTCTAACCTCCAGAGGTATTCTACAGAGTGGGTGTGATGGCAGATGGCTAAGGAAGTGCTCTGCACAACCCACAGAGGGCATATTAGTCAACACCTGGGTTCAAAGGCAGTCAAAAGCACCCAGCGGCTCTGCCTGCCCCGGGCCCACCCTGCTCAGAGGACCTATGCTTCTCAGACCTGAAACCCATTCTAAGCAAGCACAGTCCTTGGGAAGGAGGCTCAGCAAAGGGGAAGCAAGCAGAGAATGGCACTGTGTGTGGTCCTAGGGAGCATTTGTTCTACAGTGTTGCTTAGAAAGCACACAGAAGACACACACTGAGAGCTACAGAGCCCCACGGGGCCTCGTGCCCACTCCACGCGTGTCCAAAGATGGTTCCCGGAGTCCTCAGTGTCTCTGGGGAACTTGCACTGCCCGCTTGCTCTGATTAGGGTTTATGCTTTCTTCTGAGTCTGAGCTGCAGAAATGAGACCAAGAGCGGGCCAAACTCAGAGGAAAATGATGAGCTTGGACAAGGCCAAGACCTCAGCCAGAAAAGATGGGTCAGACCTAGAGTTGCTGGGCCCGGCTCCCTCATTGTGTTAGGAGTCGCGCCAGGATTGGAAAGAACCAAACTGCTCCACGTGGTTTGACTGGAGGACTAGTACATCCTCTCAATTACACCTCTTCTTCCCTTGGGAAGGAGCAGTCTGTGCTCCTTGATAACCCTGCCCGGTGGCACCTGGAGTAATTACAAGGCCAGGGCCGCAGCAAAGCCAATGTCATTTTCTCATGTTTCCACTTAGCATCCCAGAAAGATTAGAATCAGAATTTATCTGAGTTTCAATAAAATATGGCTAGACTGAAGACTAAATAGTTCTTTCTTCTACAAAAATGACACTGAGGGAACTCGGTGTGCCCAAAAACAGAGGCTTGAAGAGAAGAAAAATGTCTGGCTCACTGATTAGCTTACCCAATAACTAGATTTCTCACTTGGGAGCATCGTCAATTCAGTTCCATTTACTCAAGCCCAAGAGCCAAAATTGTCATGAGAAGTAAGATGCATTTGGGAAGATGAGAGAAAATTCACAAAGGAAACAGGTATAAGCTTTTCCTTAAGGTTCCTTGTAACTGGATCAGATCACTGAGCAAGGAAGTTCTACTTACAGAGCAAATTAAAACTTCCCATTTTGCTGGTGAAAAAAATGCTTCATGGTTGTCCGTCCACGCAAGTAAAATATAATAATGGCTGTGCCAGTCCTGGCTGTTTCCCTCAGATTTATTGCTCCCCTTCCCCTCTGTGCTTTCTTTTCTACCTGAAAGGTCTGCAGACTGTTCCCCAAGCTCCTGTGTTAGCTGGCTTCCAGCAGGGCTCAACCAATGGGAGCACCCTAGGGAGCTGGGGGAAGGAGGGCGTGAGCTGGGAGTGGAAAAAAAAAAAGAAGCCAGAGTATTTCCCCCACCATTCTCTCCACCTCAAGTGGCTTCTCTGGCAGACGCTGCATCTCCTCTGCCTGTCTCTCTCTCTGATTGTGTTTTTTTTAATTGAGATATAATTGACAAATAAAATTAGTTTCAGGTGTACAACATAATGATTTGGTATTTGCACATATTGCAAAATGATCACCACAAATCTGGTTAACATCCATCACCATTCACAGATATAATTTTTTTCTTGTGATGAAGAGTTTTAAGATCGACTCTCTTAGCAACTTCCAAATATTCAAGACAATATTACTTATTAACTATGGTCACCACCCTGTATATTACATCCCCACTTCTTATTTATTTTACTAAAGGCCCACTGCACGACATTCATGCACTGGGGGCGGGGGTAGAGTGGGGTGTCCACTCAGCCAGGCCTGTGCCCTCTTGCAGTCCGGTACCCCTTGGGGGATGTCCGCCTGCTGAACATCCTCTGAGGGGTCCTTAGCGCTGCCACAGAGGCGGGAGAGGCTCCCACCACCACCACTGCACTTCCCAACCGTGAGCCTAGCTTCTGGCTGAGTGGTACTCCCCCTCTGGGAGCACACTAACCACCAGGGGGCAGTTGAGCGTCTGCCCTCTGGTGGTCAGTGCGAGTCATAGCAACCAGTTGTTCCACTGGTTGGTCAATTTGCAAATTAGGGTTTTATTATAAAGGATAATTAGCTAAAGTTTGTACCTTTTGACCTATTTTGCCCAGTTCACCCACCTCTATGTCTGGTAACCACCAAACATATCTCTGTATCTATGAGGTTAGGGTTTGCGGGAGGGAGTGTTTGGTTTTTTATTTTTAGGTTCCACATAAAAATGAGATCATACAGTATTTATCTTTCTCTGTCTAACTTATTTCACTTAGCATAATGCTCTCAAGGTCCATCTGTATTGTTGTCAAGAGCAAGATTTCCCTCTTTTTATGGCTGAATAATATAGTGTAATATATATATATCACAATTTCTTTTAAAAATATATATTTATTGATTTCAGAGGAAGAGAGAGATACAAACATCAATAATGAGAATCACTGATCAGCTAACTCCTGCTCTTCCCCTACTGGGACTGAGCCCACAACCTGGACATGTGCCCCAACCAGGAATGGTCATAGGTCAAAGCTCAACCACTGAGCCATGCCAGCTGGGCTAGTGCACAATTTCTTTATCCATTCATCCATCCATGGCACGGTTGTTTCCTTATCTTGGCTATTGTAAATAATGCTGCAATGAACAGGAGGATATCTTTTCAGTTCATGTTTTTGTTTTTGTAGGATAAATACCAAGTAGTGGAATTTCTGGATCATGTGGTAATTCTACTTTTAATTTCTTGAGGCACCTCCATACTGTTTTCCATAATGGCTACACTAATTTACCCTCCCACCAACAGTGCGCAAGGGTTCCCTTTTCTCCACATCTTCACCACACTTGTTATTTCTTGTCTTTTTTATAAAAGCCATTCTGAAAGTGTGAGGTGATACCCCCTTCTCTCTTGCTCCTGCAAAACAGTACCCCTGAGGTTCCAGGACCTTCCAGGTGTTTCTGGCCCCTAGGCTCCAGTAACAATTTCCTCTCATTGTTCTTCTAGCCCAGAGGTGATAGTGGCTTCCTATTATTGCTAATGTCTAGGTTTAGCTTCTAATCTCTCTCACCACTTGTTTAACCATGTCTCTACATTCAAGTCCCTCAGTTGTAAAAACTCACATAGCTTTATTTCTTGGTTAGACTCTGGATATACAGTGACTAATAAATACAACCAAACAAACAAACAAAAAACCCTCTGTATCACCATAAACAATGAAAACAAAAATTCCATCTCATGATAAAATGGGGGGTGGGAGAGGGGCAAATACAGTCTCCAGACTATCCCATTGTTGCTTTGTTCTTCACAATAACCACATGAACAAAGACTACCTCTAGGACCTACAAGGAATAAGCTCCACATAGCCTTTCATGTGTCCACATCTATGTGGGTCTATATGTCTGTCTTGATTCTTTGGGGACAAAAAGGTTGTGGTGGAAAAACTACAGAATCTAAGACTGTTTTGCTATCAACTATTGTGACTTTGGTAAGGCCTTTGTGTCCCCTAGTCACTGTTTTATTTACCTGAAAATGGGGAATTGAAACACTTTCCCTCTGCAATTTCCTCCTGTTCTAAAATCTGTGAATCTGAGTTTATAAATAAACTAGAGGCCCAATGAACAAAAATTTGTGCACTCGGGGGGATCCCTCAGCCCAGTCTGTGCCGTCTCGCAGTCTGGGACTCCTCGGGGGATGTCCACCTGCTGGCATGCCTGGCCAGCCTGGGTGAGGGGCTGATGGCTGTTTACAGGCTGCCCACAGCCCCTTCAGGGTTCGGGTTCCTACTGGGTGCCTGGCCAGCCTGGGTGAGGGGCTGAGGGCCGTTTTCAGGCTGCCCACAGCCCCTTCAGGGTTCAGGTCCCTTTTGGGGTGCCTGGCTGGAAACAGGTATCTGGGATTTATTTCATTTCTATAATTAAAACTTCGTTGCCTTGGTCCCCCGCTCAAAGCCTGGCAACCCAAGGTCCCAGCCTGGCAGGTATCTGGGGTTTGTTTATCTTCTATAATTGAAACTTTGTAGCCTTGAGTAGAGCTCAGGGCTCACAGGGCCCTGGCTCCCTCCATTGCCCAGGGCAACTCCAGCTCCATGCCTGCTGCCATCTTAGTTAATTTGCATACTTGCTCCTGATTGGTTAGTGGGCGTGGCTTGTGGGTGTAACAGAGTGAGAGTTAATTTGCATATTACTCTTTTATTAGATTAGATTTTATGCATATATATGCCTCTAGGCATATGATTATTCTTAGAGTTATGCACAAAGTATACATATCGTCTGATGATGAATTTGCATTTCACTGGAGAAAATTTGCATTTCATCAGAAAAAAGGTTTCTATAATCAGTGCTCAAATTATAACCCAAAGAATCTTTTTGCCAACGTGTTTTATTATAGTATCAACTTAGTACCTCAATATGTTTTAGACCTCTAAATACAGTGTGGGTTCATTGAATTATTGTAATGAGCATTTGATTAGCATACCTAAAAAAATAAAAGGTTCTTTGCTCTAAGAGAGATGGTTCTAAAGATGTCTACAAGAATATCTTCTGTTCTACATGCTCTTTCATAAGGCGACCTTGCTGCACCAGCAAAATAGAGTCTACTTACCCTCCCTATGAAACGAGGTTGGCCGGCCCTTTGGTCTGTTTTGACCTAAGAGATTGGAATGGAAGTAGTGTTTGAGAGCCTCTGATACCAATATGCAGCTTCAGCCTTTCCTGCTGAGAATGCTCCTTCTAGGAACCCAGCCACCATGGAAGCTCAAGCAGCCACACTGAGAGGCTGGGTAGAGGAGAACTGAGCCTCCTGCCAAAAGCTCTAGGTTAGCTCTCAGCCAGCAGCTACCACCAACTGCCCAGCCAGGTGAGCTCTTTTAGACCCTTCAGCCATGCCAGTACCCAGATAACATCACAGAAAGCAAAACCGTCTGGTCAGCCCACAGAAAAATACTTTTTTAAAAGTGTGGTTGCTTTAAACCACTACATTTTATGAAGGTCTGTTACGCAGCAATTTCTCCTCATTAAACAAAAAGTTAAATGTGGAAGCAGAACTTCATGCCTAAAATGTGTCAAGCTAGTCTTGTATCCACCCGTTTCTTCATTCATTCAAATGCATATGTGTTTATTGAACATCGACTAAGCTAAATGCTGAGGATGCAAAGGAGACTAAATGCAGACATGCCCCTGCCCTGGTGGAATTTATTATCTGGGTGGAGAGAAAGACATTAACAGAGAAATCTAATTACATGTTGAATTATAATAGTGGTGAGAACTGGCATAATGTACTCTGGCATGAAGTGCATGGTTAAGGAACTGACCTCATCAAAGGGATTAGAAAAAGAAGTGATGACTAAAGTTAGATCTCAAGGAAGATTAAAAATTAAGTAGGCAGAAGGAAGAGCAAGAGCACTCCATAGAGAGTGCTCTCAGCATGTGCAAAGGGCCTGTGGTAGGAGAGAGGGTGGTATGTTAAAGATCTGAGTTCAGAATTAAGGGATGTGGACTCAGGATGAGGCTTGGGGCCAATCCTTCTAAGACTCGGCAATCCTCATAAAGGAAGACTTAACAAGGAGAGTTCAACCTACCAATTCCACCCTGATCAGATTTTCTCTTCAAACCCCAATGGGGAGAAAGTTGGGAGTAACCCAAGGGAGAGTAACCTGCACTATACTAACTGTATGTGCAGGGGCACCCATGGGTATTCCAATGCTCAGTGTATATGGGCATTTTGCCCATGCTCTCATTCCTTGCTATATTACTAGCACTATGCTCTACGTAAATATTTCCTTTCTATACACCTATGTCTCCATACTACTCCATAAAACCCTTCGGGTATGGGGGCTATGTCCCATTCATCTTTTTCACTCTTCTTTCACAGTACAGTATCTAGCAAACTGCTGAACACACAGTAAATGTTTAATAAGTGTTTCCTAAAAATGTAAAACATGAATAAGTAACCCATTGAGCCTGTCAGAAGTAATCTCCTGGGAGAAAATTCTACAGCCTCACTTGGAAAGCCATTCCAATGACAGCAATACTCTTAAGAAAGTTTTGCTGTAAAACCTCATTTCTTTCTTTTCTTTTAAATCCCCACCTAAGGATATGCTTAGAAAGAGGGAGTGGGTGGGGGGGTAGAGAGAGAGAGAGAGAGAAAGAGAGAGACATCGAGGTAAGAAACATTAATCAGTTGCTTTCCATACACGCCCCAACAGGTGATCCAACCACAACCCAGGTATGTGCCCTGACCAGGAATAGAACTAGAAACCTTTTGGTGGAAAGGATGACATGCAACCAACTGAGCCACTCAAGCTGAGCTAAAACCTCATTCCTTTTTAATTGTAGCCAATTCTTAAGTTTCATCTTCAATGAAGACCAAAAGCAGTCCATCACATTTCCAAAGAATGCCTTTGTGTTCAGTTTGAAGATCATTCCTGGGTCGCCCCTAGCGCTCTCTCCTTTCACTGGCAAAATACTTAATGTTCTCACCTTTCCTCAAAGAAACCACTTAGTTGCTCCCTGGATCCATTCCAAAACACCCATCCCTCCTAAATTGTAGAAGCCAGCAATCCAGTAAACCAGGAAACAAAGGTCAAGGATGGTGAGGGATTTTGTGCACAGTGCTCAGCGTAGAGGCATGCTCTGCTTACTTCTCACTCTGCTTACTTTCCGGCCAGCTCACAAGTGTGCATATGTAGGTGTGTGCACATGGATTTGTACATATATACACACAAAACACTAACATTTTCCAGCTTTAAGAATAAACATTGTTTTATTAAGTGAGTCTGCCAACTGTTCTCTGTTCATTTTTCTTTTTAAAAAAAAAAATATATATTATTGACTTTTTACAGAGAGGAAGGGAGAGGGATAGAGAGTTAGAAACATCGATCAGCTGCCTCCTGCACTCCCCCTACAGGGGATGTGCCCGCAACCAAGGTACATGCCCTTGACCGGAATTGAACCTGGGACCTTTCAGTCCGCAGGCAGACGCTCTATCCACTGAGACAAACCGGTCAGGGCTATTCTCTGTTCTTCACCACCAGCCCAGTCTTACCCATCTGATTTGACACATCAATTTTTTTTTTTAGCAAAAGCTTCCTTTCCATATATTTGTACATAATATGACAGAGAAATAAGCAGCACTGTTTTACTGATATTGCAATAATCTTCTTCATGTGCAAAAGCATCATACAGACTTGGAAATATCACCAGCATGCTAATGTATCAATAATTCAAAAATAATAAATCACTGGTCGTTCAACAAATAATGAGGCTCTAATAACATAAAGAGCTGTTGTGCTTAAAAAATTATTTTAGCATTGGGGTGAAAACTGTTCAATTTTATTTCAAATAACACACTGTTACATTTCATTTGCAATCATTTTTCATACCGTCTCAAAGAAATAAAAATTCCCTCAGTTATTTTTATTGCAGCCATTATAGATATCTACATTATGCCACTTAGGTAAGATCATGCGTAGGATACTTTCTGAACTGTATGTGCTGACAAAAACTATGTATTTTTTGGCAAAAAATAAATAGGAAGGTTGTGTATATGATATAATCACAACTAATTCCTACATTTAAATTAGACCATTTTATTAAACTAACAAATCCCAGTTTCAGAAAGACTTATGAAATATATTTGTTCTAAAAATCTGCATTGGTTTAAATTATTCCCAGAATTATTTACCATGCAACACTTTTCATATTTTTACATCAACACATACCAGCACACTTAACAGGAACTTATACATGTGTCACCTCACTTAATCACATATTGGAGCAAATTGAGGACAGAATATTAGAAAAAATCTTGACTATATTGTTTGTGCTTGGAAGAATAAAGCATTGGTGAAGTGATGGTGTAGATGAACTCAAATGTTTTAGTGAAACATGGTGGAATATGGTGATGTATACTTAGTATGTCTAAGAATTTTGCAACAATAAAACTATCACAAATGGTAAACAACAATGAGATCTCCATAACATAACTAAAATTTGTTTAAAGATGAAGAATGTCTTATCAAATATGTAAATAATCTAAGCACAGCAAAGGGAACAGAATGTATTTTTAGAATGAATTCAGAATCCAAATGTATTTATTTTAATAATGCTCATCTTAGTGCTCATTGAATTAAAGAGAATTGTCTCTGCAGAAGATGAATATCTACATAATAAATATCCAATTACACTTTCTGGACCCTTTAGGAGAGGTCTGAGTCCAATTTTGAGTCTAATGCCTATCCAACATGGATAACCTGTTAAAACTGGTGAGATAATCCCTCAAGAAACACAGTGAAGCTGCCGCCATAGGTTAAAAGCACATTACACAAAGCTCTGAGTGGCCTGGAGGGAAAAGAACTCGCCAAGGTCACTCCCGCAGTCTACAGTGGAGGCTGGAATAAAAGCAAGCGTCTTGGTGCAATGATCAAAGTCCTCCCAGGTCACCCCTAACGCACACACCTTGACAAATCTGTTCCAAAAAGAGATCAAGGTGACTCATTTTTTTTTTTTAATGCTCTCCCAAGCACCCACCACATACGCAGAGGTGGTTTCATTTACAGCACATGTCAGTACCAAAATTAAGGGCCAATATCCTGCCTGGGTCAAGATAAAAGGCACCTAAATCTAAGCAGTGGGGTAACCTGCCATCTTTAGCACACACAACGTGCATGAGGGCCACGCAGAAAAAACCATCACTAAGAAACAAACACACAAAACAACAACAACAACAAAGACAAGAAACAAACCCTAAGTGTATCTCCACCCACACCCCAGGCACTGAGTGGTCGCTGATCTGGATTTGAACAGCCTCAGCTATCTCCCTAATTTGAGAACCAGGGAAGCAGTCCGAAAGCGAGCCCTAACTTTCTGCTCTAATTGTCTGCCTTGCGACTAGAGCTTGGAGATTTCTCCCAAGACCTAGACAAAGAAGAGAATTCGAAAAAGAAGAGACCCGTAACTCGCAGCCCAGTCAACCCAGGTGTCCGGCCGCACGGGCTTTGGTTACTCAGTGTCCACTTTCACAACCTAAAGATTTCCCCACGCCCTGAAGATGCCACGAAGAATAGGCCCGTCTCCAGTTCAGTGTCCCTGCGCCAAGCCAGGTCCCCGCCGACTTGAGTCCAGGCGCACAAACTAACTTCCCAGGACGGTGCACAGACGCCGGACCCGCAGACTGGGCGCGCAGGGGCAGGGCGCGCAGGGCGCAGCCGGGGCGCCCGCGGAGCGCGCAGAAGGCGATCGGCCCCCGGCCCCCGGCCCCCGGCCCCCCGCCCAACGCGCTCCCCCGCCTCCGCGCCGCGCCCGCCTCCTACCTGTCTGAGGATGAAGCTGGTCGAAGTGGTGCTGCCATCGGATCTTTTCAACCTGCTCCTCCGGGTCGTGGTGCCTCGGGCCACCTGGACTCGGTACACGGGGCCAGAGAGAAGCGGGTGAGGACCGCACCGTGGAGGCGAGCGACCTCCCCCGGCTACAGCCCGTCTCTGAACCAGCTCCCTGGGGTCCCCCAGAGCCCGCACCCAAGTCTCCTCCGCGGCCCCAAGTCCAGCCCCCACCCCCACCCATCCACTCTAATCCAGGACAACCGAAATGATGCCCGAGAGGAGCAGCCCGCGAGCACCCACCACATCCATTAAAAAAGACTCTCAGGGTGCGGGGTCCGAGTCCCCGGCATGTGCTGGGGGAGGCTGCGGGCTCGGAAGCGGAGCGCAGAGACCAGTCGAGGTGAGGAGGAGGAGGAGGCGGAGGAGGAGGGAAAAGAGGAGGAGGAGAAAGAGGAGGAGGAGAAAGAGGAGGGGCGGGAGGAGAAAGGCACGCGGAGGAGGGTGGGGGAGAGGCTGCCGGCTCCCAGGACTGGGGGCCCCGCGCCCGGCACGAAGGCGGGGCGCTGTGGGGCCGCCGAGGAAGGGGGAAGCGGAGGAGGAGGCGGTACCTGCGAGGGGGGCGAGGGCGGCCCGTCCGCGGTCCCGTTCTTGGCGTAGGAGGAGGACATGGTTCCCAGCTGCTGGCCAGCCCGAGCGCGGTGGGCGGAGGACCCGCAGGCCCCCGGAGACTCGGCCGCGGGGGAGAGGAGGGGAGGGCGGCAGGACGTCCCCACCGGCCTCGGGGCCGCGCCGGCTCGCGGCTCCCTGCCCGCACTTCGGGGAGCGCGACCCCTTAAAGGGACCGAGGCGCGCGCCCCGCGCCGCAGCAGCGTCCGGGCAGCGCCCCGCAGGCGGAGGTCCCGCCGAGGGCTCCTCGGGATCTCGCCCACCGGCGCCGACGGGGAGAAGCGCGCTCCCACCGGGCGAGCGCCTTACAGCAGAGCTTTCCCGAGGACGCGGGGAGCGGGAATCTGCGGTGGGGGCGGCAGGATTAAAATAGTCTGCACAGTTTAAAACGAGACAAAGGTGGCACGGTTCATGAATCAGGACTAGGGGGGTGGGGGGACGCCGATGCGGTGCAGAGAGTGGGAAGAGCCGACCGACCGGGGAGAGTGTGTGCGCGCCCGCGCGAGTGTTTGCTGCATTGAAATTTTAAAAGGGCAAGAGCAGAACCTTCTTTCTGCGACTTCACTCATCAGCCCACTGTGGGAAGGCATGGGGTTTTGTGGATTGTTTTTTGTCTGTGTTTTTGTATTCTTTTTGCCAACTCTGGCCTCAGAACCGCGAGCCACAGTCAACCAGGCAGCCCTGGAGACCCTGCCCACCTGAATCTGACGGGAGATGCAGCCCCAGAGGGGGGCTGCTTGTCCTAAGGAGTTTTGAAGGTCACCTAACGTTACACTAAAAAAGCTGGAGTTGGCCACGTGCCTCCCACGTCTGCCTGGATCGATGTTAGCAAGGGAGGAAACTCATCCATAAAACCGTGCACAATCTTTGCGGTTGTTGCAACCCTGGGCTCTCTTCTGCACGTACATACTTCAGGTTAATTTGAGATCAAATTAAGCAAATTGTGAAGAGCTGGGATTTGAAGTAACAAGGAAAATACATACAAGTTAAATAAATAAAAAGACCCGTTTAACTATAGTTACTGCATGAGAAATCCATCTTTAAAATATATGCATAGTATCTTAAATTGCTAGATCAGACCATATCACATTGCATTCCAGGATTTTCTTTTAAATAGAAACTGCCATGTTTTTTTTAATTGCTTGGCATTATTGAAGTCATGATTATATCTTACTATTCATCAGGCACTTATTTACATCCCTCCCCCCCACCCTTCACTTAATCCAGACTGTCATTTCTTTCCAACTGTCTAATATCTAGTCTCTGCCTCCAGGCTTCCTAATGTATGCACGTGCGCGCACACACACACACACACACACACACCCCTTCATTCCATCTACACACTACAGGCAAAGCCATTTTCTTAAATACCTCTTTGTCCCAGTCACTCTTCTCTAAAAAGAACTTACTGTTTTCAGCAGTCCAGATGACAGGGACCAAACTCCACTGTCCAACGGCCAAGCCCTCCTCTCCCCTGCTATGCTGGTCACCACCTCATTTATTCAACTTCATCTCTCCTTACAGACCTTTGGGCAAGCAAGAAAGTCTGCACATTATTGCTTCGGCATACCAAATACAATCCCACTTCAGCATCCCTGCCTTAGAATGTGCATTCCCCCAAACACACACACACACACACACACACACACACACACACACACGGCTGAATCCTACTCTTCTCCAAACCTGGCTGAACTCCTCCTTCCTCTAGGACTGACCACTCTGGCGCTGGGCAGTTTCTAGTGCCCCTGAAAAACTGGAGCAATTATTCTCTGGGCATTTGATATAGGCTGCCTTGGTTTATTAGTTCTCTTTTTGTGAAACTCTCCTAATTTCTAAAATAGGTTTTTAGCTTTTTATCTTCTATTCTTCCACCTCACATATAGCAGATATTCCATAAAGTGTATGGGTAATGGTGTGTCTGCAAAATCAGAACTCCCTGCTTTGGTTACCGTCAACTCAATCCATTTTTAGTTCTGAGCCATTTTCATAAGTGATACTTAATCAATATTTATCGAATGAATTATTATATGGGCACCGGAATTTGAGTTTTCTGGTTTCCCACTGCCCACAGTCTCACTGGTTTTGAGTTCTCAGAAAAAGAATCTATAGCATCAGGACAGTGAGGACCTCTCTGCACCAACTCCACAGCAAAACTGGGAAAAATTAGTTTCAAAAAATTATTTAAATCTCTGGAAGTGGTCCAAAATCCTAGTGAAATGAAGGCAAATGGAGAAACCTTTAAGAAAATGCACTAAAGGTCAATAACGTGAGTCTGTGGTATTTGAACCAAATACCTCCTTCCCTGCTTCCAGTCAGCTCAGTGAGAGGGAAACTTCACTCCACAGTGGTGCAGCCTAGATACAGGGCTTCCTCTCCCCGCAAGCTCCCACTGGCAGGGTGACCTTCCTGGGAGGGAAAGGACATCAGCATTTATCATCCTGTCCCTAGATGCCTGTTGCTGAGGCTACACTTCCATCAAATACAGCAGAGAGGTGGGGGCTGCCTTGCTTAGCCCAGTCCTACCTACTCATGGGATGGAGGCTCTGTTGGGGGCACAGCACCCCTGAGAATACTGGGGCCTTGACTGCTCCGGGAGAGGCAAGTCAGGAGACCTGGGACCACTGTCCCTCCCTACCCAGTACTGAGCTCCTAAAGTGGGGGTTTCACTCAGAGAGAGGTACATCACTGTCCCTGACCCCAGCACCAGAACTCCAAGAATGAAGTTGGATCCTTACCTCATGCCCCATACAAAAGTTAATGCAAAATAGACCAGAGACCTAAATGAATGAGCTAAAAATGTAAAGCTATCAGAAGAAAACATTGGCAATGGGTTCTTAGTTATGACACCCAAAGCATAAGCAACAAAAGAAAAAAACAAAAATAAATTGGACTTCATCAAAATTTTGAACTTTTATACTTCATAGGGCACTACCAAGAAAGTGAAAACACAATCCACAAAATGGGAGAAAATATTTGCAAAGCATATATCTAATAAGGGTCTCCTAGTGTATGTGTGTGTGTGTGTGTGTATTACTGAGTTGTAAGACTATATATATATATATATATATATATATATATATATATATATAGTATAAGACTATATATAGTATAAGACTATAGTTGTAAGTAATAATAAAAAGATAAATAACCCAATTTTAAGGTTGGGCAAAGAGTCTGAATAGACATTTCTCCAAAAAGATGTACAGATGGCCAATAAGCCCATGAAAAAGATGCTGGACATCATTA
>PVJC01008586.1:0-48190 GCA_004026665.1 Murina feae
TATTTTTCTATTATCTGCCTCAACAAAGGAAACCACTTTTCGTCCTGCTGATGTGTGACCTATAGTTTTCATAAGTCGGTAGAATACAGGGTTGAATTTGGAATGCATCCTCAACATTCCCGCACCATTTGAAATGTATCCCATTTTCTGATGTCTTCTCTTTCCAAAAAGCAACTTGATTTATTTAGGTGACAGTTATTGTAGTTTTAGCATTTTAATTCCCTCTATCATCATCTCTCTCCATTTGGGATGATATGCAATATGCAGGGAGACATTTGATGTTCCAGGAGATATCATAAGAGACCGTTGAAGAGTTAAATAGGAACATTCTTCATGCAGAATCTATCCAGTTATCAGGCTGTCCTAAGTCGCAGGATGGTACTGTAGCTACATCCTCATCTATATCATTGCATTTCTCTTAAAACTTGTCATTTAAGAACTATAAAACCAAATATTTAAAAGCACTCTGGGTGTTTACTTTGCTGAGCCTTACTGTTGATTTTGTTGTTTTATGGAATGCTGTGGAGGAGTCCATTGTTAATCACGTCCTAACCCTATAAAATATGTAACAAGCTGCTGAACAAAATGATGACAGCAGACAGAGAACAGGGTTTCATTTGAATTCATGCAAATGTAGAGGTTTCCCAGAAAGCCATTTTTAAAGTATGAGCCACATTTTGAAAATAAAACAAAGAATAACGCCTTGGAGTAGAAATCTGTAATGAAACCCATAATGGCTGATAGAGTACAATAAATTCTACAGAGAGAGCTTTCCATTTTGTTCCTTTTCAAATTCTAATACTAAACTCTATTAGTAGTCAGTATAAAATAATGAGACATGAAGCTCTGCTGGTGTAAAACTATTACTAATCTGTTACTTTGCATAAATTTTCACTCTAATGATTGTCTATGGTCTTCTTATGAAGGACCTGTTATACGCTTTCCTGCTAAACAGATGAGACCTATTAACCATCTCCTTTGAATGAATGGTGTTGGAATCTGCAGGAATCGCACTTTTTACACGTTGGGAAAAGAAAAGAATTGCATGCAAAGAACACAGGGTATTTACTACAATTGACATTCTTTCTATTAGTGTGTCACATTAAGGAAAAGCAGAAAGGCATTTTTATTCTTATTTCAAAGATAGGTATAGTCTAAATATAGGTCACATCATTGTCTGACTTTTAATAATTATAACAAGAAATTAATCATTCACCCCCCCAACCCTCACCCCTCTTTCCCCACAAACTCACCTTGCCCTTCCTGTCTTTCCTACTTCAGTTCATGTTTCTTGGTCAGACTTGTAATTTAAGTCAATTTTGATTCTTTTCCTCTTTATATTTATAAGCAATTGCCAGTTCTTTTGATTCATCTTTCCTAATTTCTCTCATATCATTTCTTTTATTCTATTCTCATTGCCAGCATTCTAGTGCAGGCCATTATGGACCCGTGCTTAAATATTACATTTTTAATTGGTTTCCCAACCTATTTAATTCCTTTCCTAATCTCTTTCCAATCCATCCTGCATATTACCACTATATTTTGCTTACTAAAACATGGCTTTCGCCCTGACCGGTTTGGCTCAGTGGATGGAGCGTCGGCCTTGCGGACTGAAGGGTCCTGGGTTCGATTCCAGTAAGGGGCATGTACCTTGGTTTGCGGGTGCGTCCCCAGTGGGGGGTGTGCAGGAGGCAGCTGATTGATGTTTCTAACTCTCTATCCCTCTCCCTTCCTCTCTGCAAAAAATCAATAAAATATATTAAAAGAAAAACAACACAAGACTTTTCTTATTCTTACCAATTGGAAAGTTTGGAAGTGATTACAAAAATAATTGAAATTATTAGTGTTCTTAAGAGATAGCATAGTACAGTGATATACTAGCTTTGGAACCAAATAGACATGAGTTGGAATTGCAGATTAATCTCATAGTTGTGATATGACCTTAGGGACTGTGACTTGACCTTGAATAATACCATGGTTATTATAAGGAGTACCACGATATGTAAAGAACCTAACTTAGTGGGCTCAATTGATAATGACAGTTGTTAATAAAAGTGTTGCTGCTGTTATTGTTGTCTTTAGGGCAAATGGAGAAAGGGAACAGAGATTAGAAGATGGAAACAGGGGTGATGCCTTCAGTTAGAAGTCATGAGGGAAAAGAGCCTTTCTGTATTGGCAAATGCTTCCAAAAGGATGAGGGTTTTAAAATGAGGGTTTTAAATAGACTATAGACTGTAATTTTTGAGATACATGAACTAAGATTTCTTTATAAACACAAGGATCAGAGGTCAGAGGTTGGTTTTGGTAATTAAGACCTTAGTGCTGACTTCTAGATTGTAGTTTTTTCTTCTTCTTTTTTTTAAAAACAATCCTTTCAGCCCACCCTACCTCCTGCCTTCACCACCCTATTGTCTTGTCTTGTGTCCATGGGTTATGCATATATCATACTAGGTCTTTGGTTGATTACCTTCCACCCACCCACCCTCCCTGACCTTTCCTCCCAGATTATAGTTTCTATGGTCTTTTTATGAAGGACCTGTTACACGCTTTCCAGCTAAACAGATGAGACCTATTAACCATGAAAAAGAGAGATATACATCAGAGAAATTATCCAAGATGAATCAAGAGGACTTTGCAATAAATGCCAGGAATAAATTGTGATAGAAAAGTGGAGGCAGAGAGTGGTAGACCTTTTATCCAGTAAGTTTAGGGTGTTAAGGGGGAGTGAGATGGGGCACTGCCTGAAGGAGTCAACAGGGATATGGGGAGGCTTTTGCACCATAGGCTGGTGATGTACAGTATTTAGAAGACAAGAAGGAACCAGTATTGAGAATAAGTGTGGAAGGAAGGATCTCCATGAGCTGGAAGGACTAGAGATACTGTTTTTGTATGATACTTGGGCTGCTTTGGGGCACTGTTGTTGTCTTCATTCTTCATTGTGTGGTCTCTATCCTTGTACCATAGAAGAAATGGAGCCTGCTGTTCTTTTTCCTCTCTTCTGTAACTCGTGCTCATTATATTCTGAGAAATCTCAAAATATTTGCCGTTTACAAACATGCTTGAGGCACACCTTTAAGGCTAATGGGAGTTACAAGAAGTAGTGGTAGGCACTAGATGAGACAACTGTTTGTAAAAATGCTGTGTTCTCTAAAAACCCAGAAATAAAATGGCTGTTACTCATTAGTTGGTTTGAATCAAGGTTTATCAGACCTTCTGATCTATTTGAGTTCTGTGCTGGGACCACAATGACTAGAGGTAAGCTCCTGCCTTCAGAGAGCTTACACTTAAGGCACAAAATATCCATAATGTAAGGCATTCATTCAATAAATATTAAGTGAATGTTAATAACACAGTGTGTGCAACTTCTGTGCTAAGTAATGAGGATAAAATGGGAAAGAGACAGGCCTTTCTCTCAAAGTATTCTTAGTGCATAAGTATGTATTATTAACTCAGTTCTGTAGTAACAAGCTCCATTGGATGGAACACCGTAGCAATACAGTTTTGACTAGTGGTTCCCAACCTTTTTTTGGCCATGCCCCACATAAGCATCTCTAAAATCCTGATGGCCCCCCTCCAGCCTCCAGGTCATATAATTCTTATTATTCAAAAAGTGAACTCGTGTTCATGTGGAGGAAGCCTAAAAAGCCATTAACTTGGTCTAAACAAGGTTCCAAAAGAACATGGCATCCATGAAAGAGAAAAATAAAAGAATGGAAGGACATTTGAAGTTCTAAGGAAGAAATTGTTTAAATAATAATAATTTGAAGTGATATGGAAAATACCAAATAAAGTTTCAAAACATAATAGAGAACGGAAGTGTAGAAATATGTCAGTATACATTTATATCCTGTATATGGGGCCCCTAGAACCATAAGAAATGCAGAAAATTCACTGTTGTTAACTCATTCTCAAATTGCCCCCCTTAAAAATCAAATTGTCCCCCTATGGGGTGTGCGCTCCACGTTGGGAACCACTGGTTTATACTAATCAGGGATCACAGGTGGTAGGAAAATCAGAAAAAAAATCTTTTTATCATTCGTTTAAGCTGTATATTGAAGCGATGGATAGGTTGTAAATACTAATAGACAAAGAAGGGGTTAGTGGAACTTGAGTGAGGTGTTTTCTGACAGAGGCAACAACAATAGAAATGGTCAAAGCAGGGAAACTGAACAGCTCAAGTGATACTAGACTCTAGTATCACTGAAGCTCCGAGGTACCTAGTCTGGTCACAGTGTTGAGTGTACATGAGATCGCCCAGAGAGCTGTTATAATGCAGGTTCCCAGGCGCATTCCCCTTCTGGGCCATGAAACCTGGAGAATGGTCCAGGAACTTGCATTATTTTCTGAATTCCTGTTATTTTCTGTTTAATAAGCACATTGGGCGGTTCTAATTAAGTTTGTCTTTTAATTATACTTAGGGAAACACTGACCTGGTCCCAAGCACTCAGTCAGTGCTTAAACAACCTCTATTAAGCATCTTTGCTTAAGTGGCTGTCTACCGTTTTGCATGAAATGTCTTCTGAGGTACTGAGAAAGCTTTTCCTTTTCCTGAGCTTAAATTTCTGTCTATTCTACCCATTGATTTTAGCTCTCCCCTCTTGAGGTCATAGAAAACAATAACAGGCCTTTCTCCATATGAGAGCCCTTAAGTATTAGAAGCCTTTCTTCTGTAGGCTGAACACATCCAGGTCCTCATTGGTTTGCTTTTGACTTCTTTTCCTGTCCTGGATGCTTGCCTCTGAATGTATTCCAGTTTTTCCGCGACCTTTGTAAAGTGTAACACCCAGAACTAAACACTATTACTGCATGGTCTCTGAGTTGTGAGTGAATAGTACCCAGATGGGCCATGTGGTTTTACCAATTATGGTCTCATATGGTCCTCATAAATATTATAATGGAAACATGAGGGCAAAGGGTTGATTGGAATAACCTTTTTTAAGAGATTGTATGTCACCGAGAAAAGAAAGGGACTGGGACTGGCTCGTGTGCTTAGTGGTTGGAATGTAATAGAATGAGAGAGGATACTGTACTGTCGTGGCCCCCCCGCCCCCATGCTTAACTTTACTGTACATCTTGGTTTATAAAAACATGTATCTCTTGCTTCCTTCTTCCCTCATACAGCTTTCTTTCTCCCCTCCCCTTCTCTGTTATTTCCCTTTCCTTTCCTTATGTGTTAAGAATTTTGCATGTGTCACGTTAGAGAGGTTATCAGTGCTTTCATGTCATCAGGTACTTTTTGTAGGGCAAATGTAAGACAGTCCTGGAAAATTGGGGTGGTGGAAGAGAGGCTGAGGGGCAGAGCAAAGGCAGCCATTGCCATCCCTAGTCTTCCCCTCTCTGGCCCTTGATTTACCCTGATTGCCATAAGGCAGTTCCTTAGGCTTGGGCTCTGGGGTTACTTCAGAGCTGCAGCTGAACAAACTGAATCTGTAACGTAAATTGCCTCTTGGAGAGTTATGTAAATGTATGTCTCTAGGTCTGTTTTAAAGCTATTGAACCAGGACCAAAGAACATTAAGGGATTTTCCTGTAGGCTTCATTCTCCCGTGGCTAAATTTTAGCTCAGTTTTTTTGCATTTCACCAACATCTTGGAATTTACCCTCAGAAAAGCTTAAATATCAATTATTTCAAAATGGGATGCTTTTCCAACATGGGAAACTATTTCATATAGCTTTTGCCTAATAAGCAGGCTGGTGGGTAGGGAAGACAAGAGGGAGAGATAGTATTGTTTTATAATCTTATTCAGAAAAGATGTCTAATAATTAGCTCTTTTGTGTCAAAGTTCAGTATGACTGGACAGAGTGTGTACTCTAACATCCTTGAATTTTTTCATTTACTTGCCCTTTGGCAATACACTAAATTTGTTAATGACTTGTTAGGGCTCCTGTTTCTCCTCCTACTGATGTTTCTCTTTGAGAATAAGGATGCCAGGGAGCTTTACATAAAGTCAATCACAGTTTCCAAATATTACTCTTTTAGCTTCTTTTTGACTTTGCTGAATTATTTGCAACATCTTTTCTTTGTTTTTTGTTATACCAGGTGATTGAGAAGCCCCTTTCCCTATCTTTCTGATCCCAAAATTGACAGCTGAATTGTAACAAATTGCTATCTTCATATCTATAAACTACTAGAGGCCTGGTGCACAAAATTCGTCTGGCCTGCGATCAGGGCCATCTTCCCTGGCTTCCTGCAGCTGGCTTTGCCCCCCCGCTGCCACCCATTCCCAGGTCCCTGTTCGCCATCGGGTCATTGGAACCTGCTGACTAAGGGGAGGAACTGAGAGGTCGGCTGTTCCACCCACTCACCAGCCCCGCCCCCACCATGGGTTGCCCTCTGTGGGGTGACTAGTGCGGCAGGGGCCATGGCCTAGTGTCACCCCTGTTCCCCACCATCTACTCCTGGTTCCCCCTTAGCCATTGGGTGATTGGAGCCTGCTGGCCAGGAAAAGGGACTAAGAGGTGGTCAGTGTGCCTCATAATGACTGGTTGAGTGGTTGTTCTGGTTGTTCCACCATTAGGAGCAATTTGCATATTATCCTTTTATTATATAGGATGACTTAAATTCTCTCTCATGAGGACTGACAAAGCAGCAGGGCTTTTGTGAGTCTTCCTCAATTGCAGTATTTTGTCCCAGTACTAATCAATTTGTATGGAGCTTGATATATTTTTCATTTCTTTAAAAAAAGTAACTGTAATTAAGTAATGTTGGCAAAAAATCCAAGCTATGACAGGTTTTTTGGTGAGTTATAAAGTTGCCATTAATAAAGAAGAAAAATATGAATTACCTGGGAAAGAGTTATTGTTGACTTTTTTTTTTAACTAATGATTTTTTAAGGATCATTTAGACTTTCTAATTAGCCATGTACGCACAGGAATTTTGCCTGCTCTGTTTAATATGTCTAGGTTTGTGTGCAGGATTTGACTTAGGACTTCGCAGTATATATTGAAGAAATTAACTGTTTAGTGTTGTGTATCAAGCATTTGCCCTGGTGTCAAACAGATCTGGGTTTAAGTACAACTGTGTACATCAGTAAGCTACTTCTCTAAGCCTTGATTTCCGTATCTACAAACTATGGCTAATACCAGATTCTACCTCATTGAGTTCAGGATTAAATGAAATCATAAGTGTACTCAGTGCCTGGCATAGAGTTATCACTCAATAAATGGTAGGCATCTGTCTACCTACCGGTGGGGAGGACGATAAATAAATCCTTATCAGAGTAGCTGTTTAATTATGGTTACATACATGCCCGAGCAGAGTGCAGGATGCATTTAAAGAGACTGCTTTTCTGTGGTCAGTCCTTGAGATGGTTTACACTGAAAGACTGTGCCATGTCTTCAGCGAGGCAGCTACATTTCTGCAGAAAGGAGATGAGTCTCCGTTACCTGAGCCATGCTGTGGAGACCTCACCACCTAGATGCCTTGCTTTTTGTTTTGCTCTAATGTTTATCCATGGGTTCAGCAAGAACTTCGTAGGAGGCCCAGCAAGACCTCTGTCCGTGGGGAGACGAATTGCATTTTTGACATTTACATCATCTAGATTGTGTGCTTCTAGAACTGAGCTTTCCAATATTTTTCTCTTCAGCAGTGCGTAGCATGATATTCCATAGGCTCCCAATAAATTTGGTTAGCCAAGAGATAAGCACATGGTCTTGTCCTTCCTGACATGCCCACCTGCCCAGATTATATAGGAGAAGTGTCAACACCAATATCTTCTGAATTATTAATTTTATACATTCATTCCAAGATCTGCTGATATTTTTTATTTTAATAAAAGTGGTATTTTCAAATTTATTTTAAAATTCAGACATTTAAAATTTTTTGTTTGGGTATCTGCATTTAATGAAGAAACTGTGATGTTACAGGTAACTGAAAAAAGATTTTTTAAATGTCTGTTTTAAGAATTTTTTAATAGAGAGTGATTCTCCAATATTCTTTGAATGTATATATACTTCAGCATATTCAAATGATAATGATAGAAAGAATGACTTGAAGAAGGGCCTTATGAGAGCACACTAACCTCACTATCAGACTCACATAATTTAAGTTCATAATTATTGGTTGGTTAGTACTTCTTGGTAGACTTTGACTCTTTTTTATTAGACTCTTCAGCTTGACTGCTGGTCAAATATGGGACAGTCAACAGAAAAGGAGTTAGGACCAAAGAATGCCAGCTAGGTTTCTTTTGCTATGGATCATTTGAGAAAGTGATGGTCTGCAGATATTATTGTGCCAGTCAGAATAGGTGAGATTATACTGTAGCAACAAGCTGCTCCAAAATCTTTAGTGGCTTCTCACTCAGCACACTCAATGAGAGTGGCCGGGGCCTGTGCCCTTGGTTCAGGCAGGGACCCAGACTAATGGAGACTTCATCTCAGCACGTGCTTCCATGATCGTCGAGGCAGGGAAAGGTAGTTCCAAGCAGTTAAACCTTCTCGCTCAGACAGGACCCAGGCATGTGGCCCCGCCCAGCCACAGGAGACTAGGGCATTCAGTCTTGCATTTGCCCAGATGGGAGAACTGGATATAGCTATCAGGGAGTAAAAATAGCAACCAATTATGAATAAATTAATGAATCTTCTATTAATGAAGTTACCTTTGTGTATATGTTGGGCTTGAGAGGTTAGTTTTTAGCACTGTATTTGACAAGTTAGACTCTTTCAGTCAAGCTATTTTAGCATTTTATTTGTGGCATACACATAATATAAAATATAGTTATAACAGCAGTTAATACCAACATAGCACTCACTCTGTAGAAGACCCTGTTCTGAGCATTTTACATATTTTAGTTCACTTAATCCCCTAATAACTTGATGAAAAGGGCACTGTTTTTATCCCCATTTTGTCAATGTTTAATTTGAAGCACAGAGAGGTTAAGTAAGAAGCCTTTCAAAGTTGCATGACTAGAAAGTAACAAAGCCAGGATTTAGTTAAAAGCTTGTAATCTAGCTCCAGAGTAGAAGCTTTTTAATTAATTGGCTATATGGTACTTAAAATTTTTCATAGCCGATCATTTTCCTCAGAAAATTGATTTCTAAAATAATTATTCTGTGTGACATAATGGAGATCCCCAAGGCTAGGAGAGGAAAATTGTGGTATTGGCAGTGGGATGGACTAGATGACTAAGAATACTTTTCCAGCCATATGATTCTATTACGATTCTGGAGTAAATTTTATATATATATATATATATATATATATATATATATATATATATATATATAGAGAGAGAGAGAGAGAGAGAGAGAGAGAGAGAGAGAGAGAGAGAGAGAGAAAATTCAGTGTGCCAGGTACTGGGCTGGGCTCTGGGGATTTACTGTAGTGAATAAAAACATGCCCCTGTTGTCATGAAGTTTTTGTTCCTGTGCAGTGGACAGTCATTGAAGGAAAACAGAAAGTCCCATGGTGGCTGGTAGCCAAGGGTTTCACATCTTCTCAGAGAGCTAGGGAAGGCTCCTTGTCATTGGAGATGAGAATGACAAGTAAGGATAGAGGGATGCACAAAGAAGGCCCAGTGCTGAGAGGCAGGTGGCCAGTGAGGAATAAGGCACAGAGACCACAGGCAGAGCATCCCAAGGATGCAGGCTTTTAGATGCAGGAAACTGTTAATCAGGGAAATGACATGACCACATCTGTGTGAAAACTGCTCTTGGCAGAGGTACAGAGTCGATTAGACAGAAACAGGAGTGGCTAAGGAGACCAATGAGACTGTTAGAGCAATTCTTGTGAGAGGTGCTAGTTAGGGAACTAGGGCAGTGGCAGCTGGGGTGGGAGATGCAAATAGATTTGAGAGATTTAGAAGGAAGCTGGTTTAGGACTTGGTGGTTAACTGGATGTGTATGGGAGTCAGGGGTGGAAAGAGGAGAGGATGGGAGGGAGGAAGAGGGGAGATAAAAGTTAAGGTCAGTTCCCTGATTTCTGGTTTGAGCAGCTGAGTGATTGCTTTTCTCTGCAGTGACAGAGCGTGGTGGAGAGGCCTTATGAGAGGCAGGTGAGGAGCATTGTCCACCTCTGTAGTTCGAAACAGAGTGGGAAGGCCAAGATAGGGAGAGTGACAAGGACAGGGTGTGCATCGTAAAGAGAACATGAAAACATACCTGAACGAGGGACCAGCTGGGCACTGAGGCATCTCTAGATTTTAGGGCATGGAAGGACACAGCCCAAAAACACATTCGCGTCCCTTCACAGGGACCCACCTAGACTAATCTAAATGTTCTATGTATTTATTACTTTTCTTTCATAGAAGACATTTGTCTGAAAGATCAGGGTTTCCGTCTCCATTGCTATTCCTCACAGAGGCCTAAGTCTGTTTTTCTCTGATTAAGTCAGTACAGAAGTGTTGTCCAGTCTTGTCTGGGAAATTGTTGCTGGTCACACAAGGTCATAGCTCCATAATCCATTTGCCTGTGAAGTAAATATTTGCTTGACACACAAAAGTAGAAATCAGGATGATTCTGTCCAGGTTGAGTTCCTTACAGTGTTGGTTTTTGTGTGTGTGTGTTTTTTCCAAAAAAGTCTTGCTACTTCTCTATTCAATATCACAAGTGAGACTATTCTACATTACTCCCTCCAGCTTCCTTTCTCCCTTGGAAGGGACATCTGTGCTTGAGCAGAGCAGAAAGGGCAAAGCTTCTGAGGGCATCAGATTAGCCTGGGTGTCTTCTTCCTCTCTAGGTGCTCAGCACTCCTGTTTTTGTTTTATATGTAGTTACAGCAGGGCTCTGTTACTATATAAATTCAAGTTTATTACAGAATAAATCTTGTCTCTACAAAATAATAGTTGAGTCTAACAAAAGCCTGTCCCCCAACACCGGCATTATGAAAGTGCCATGACTTTGTTATATGTACTTCTATATGTTCCAGTACTGGGAGTCATTATTTCTTGCCATGGTTTTGCCCAAGCCCTTAAAATAGGAACTTTTGTTTTCTCCGAGGAATTTAGGGGAGGAAAGCTTCATACTTAGGAGAGTGTCTCTGGAGCTGGGTTATTTCCTAGCTCTGCACATTCTAGCTGTGTAACTTTAGGCTGTGTAACAGTGTGACCTTAACTTTTGTTTGTGCCATATGTAAAAACTAGGGGCCTGGTGCACAAAAATTTGTGCACTGGGGGAGTGGGGGGTCCCTCAGCCTGGCCTGTGCCCTCTCGTAGTCTGGGACCCCTTGGGGGATGTCCACTGCTGGTATGCCTGGCCAGCCTGGGTGAGGGGCTGATGGCTGTTTGCAGGCTGGCTAAGCCCCTCAGTGGGAACCCTCACCCCATTGGGGTGTGGCCAGCCTAGGTGAGGAGCTGAGGGCCGTTTTTCAGGCTGGCCTCAGCCCCTTCAGGGTTCGGGTCCCTACTGGGGTGCCTGGCTGGAAGTAGGTATCTGGGATTTATTTAACTTCTGGAATTGAAACTTTGTTGCCTTGATCCCCTGCTTGAAACCTAGGTTATCCCTGGCAACCCAATGTCCCAGCACTGGAAGGTATCTGAGGTTTGTTTATTTTCTATAATTGAAACTTTGTAGGCTTGAGTAGAGCTCAGGGCCCATAGGGCCCTGGCTTCCTCCATTGCCTGGGGCAACTCCAGCTCTGTGGCTGCCGCCATCTTAGTTGAGTCAGTTTGCATATTTGCTCCTGATTGGCTGGTGGGCGTGGCTTGTGGGTATAACGGAGTGAGAGTTAATTTGCATATTACTCTTTTATTAGATTAGATGGATCGTTTTTACGGTAACAACTACTTCATAGCTTGTCAGGAATAATGAGATATTATATGTAAAGTACTTAAAGTAGTATCTGGCACATAGTAAAAGCTCAGTGAATGTTAGCTATTGTTGCCTTCCTTATATCTCCCAGAATAGAGGATGTAGGTTTTCCTATCTATAACTCTCTATAGTGTCTAACATAGTATTCTGTATTCAAAAAGCTCCTTTCCCCTAAAAAATGTGGCAGTTAGTAAAGAAATAGGAGGGGCTTAATACATCCAGAGGAACCAGTATCACCCAAGAGAAATGTAACCTTGCCTCTACACCGCCCCCTTTGAGCTGTGGTCAGCCCCATAGCACTTTGGGCCTGAGGTTGGGTCACCCAGTGTTCCCTGCTCCTCCGGAGGTTTCTCTTTTACTTTAGCATTAGCTTTGAGTTGTGTAGAATAGTGATTTTTACCCTCGAGGTTATAATTATCTTTACTGCCTTCAGAGGCAGTTGTCCAGCTCCTCTATTTCTCCACAGGATGTTTCTGGAAATTAGACAAAATGAATTACAGCTTTTGGTAGGCAAAATGTAAGTGTAAGTTACTTTGCTAGCTTAGACTTCAGTATAAAAATATTCTAGAGTTTGTCCAGTGATAAATTGGAAAAGTAAAGACACATCAAATAAACCATTTAAGCCCTTAAAATTGCTAAAAGTTCTATGATTTTAAGGTTGCAAAGAACTTACAGATGATCTAGTATAAGCCACTCATTTTATAGTTAATAAAAGAGGCCCATAGATGCTAACAATTTCCGAAATTTATGTAGCTAGTTAAAGGAAGAATCATCAATGGAACACAGATCTCCTGGCTCTCTGATTGATCAATGTTCTATCCATGATATCACATTATCTCTCCTTTAAAAGTTTTATAAAACATGTCTACATTTTTAATTAATATGTGATATAGAACAGTGGTTGCCAACCTTTTGGACCTCACGGACCATCAGTGGTCCATGGATCACTGGTTGGCGACTGCTGATATGGAAGACCCTAGCACACTATAAAGTAGACATCAAACACATTAAAAGTGCCTATTGTGCCATAAGTTTGACATAACCTGAAAGTAATGTTAGCTATAATACACTAAACATTTCATTAACACTAATGTTGCTTCCCTTTTCATAATTTGGAAGGGACTTGAAAGGAATTTAGATAGCTTGTGTGAGAATGTTTGATACTTTCCAGAAATATTAAGAAAGTTTGCCAAAGCTGGCCTAGTCTCTCTTAAACCCATTCCAAATAGGCCTGTCCTCATACTACCCCCTCACCTGCCCTTGTCAAGGTCCTGTCTACCTTCACCTGCAGTAGCCTTGGATTAAGTTGGTCAGACCGTTCTCCTTGAAAAACTCCATTTACTTGGCTCAGCTTTCCTCCTTACTCACCAACTGCTCCCACTTTGTATGTCGCCAGCTCCTCCTGGTCTCCCTGACCTATAAAAGTGAAAGACCTGGACTCTGTGACTCTCTTTTCTTCTCTATTTATACTCATACTCACACTTGATTATCTCATTCAGGCTCAAAGGCTTTAACCATTTCTAGGCCGAAGACTTCAAAATTTCTATGTCCAGCTCAGAATTCTTCCTTGAATTCCAGACTCATATATTCACCTTTACTTGAATGTCTAGTAGACATCTGAAATGTAAAATAAAGACACTTCTGAGCTGGCTTCTAAAATTCACTTCGTCCTGTAGTCTTCCATAGTTTGGTAAATAGCAACTTCACCCTTTGGTTCAGGCCCAAAACCCTGGCATCATCTAGTCTGTCAGTAAGCTCTATTGTATCTTCAGAATATTTCCAGAACATGATCTTTTCTGACTGTATCAACTACCCCAGCTCGACCCCTGTTCAACACCTACTCTCTGTCTCCTGCCAACTTATTACAGCAGCCCAGTGACAGTAGCTTCTACCCTTCCTTCCTAGAATCTTTTCTCAATCTAACAGCCATGATCTGGTTCTTTAAAAAAATCAGATTATGTCACTACTCATAACACTCCTAGCCATGTCTTCAGTGATTTCCCATCCCACCATATTAAACAGTCACATTCCTTACAGTGGCTCCAAGGCCCCACATTATAATGCCCCATTACCTTTTGAACTTCCTTTTTTTACTTGTGTTCTCCACTCTAGCCACAATGACATTGCTCTTTCTTGAATACACAAGGCATACCTTTGCCTCCAGACCTTTGAACTTGCCATTTCCTCTGTTGGAACCTTTTTTTCTCTTATTTCTATACTAGAGGTTCGATGCACAAAATTCATGCAGCAGCCCTAGCTTCGTCCAGAAGGTTGTCCAGAAGGTCATTTGGCTGTCCGATCTAATTAGCATATTACACTTTTATTTTTGTAGATGGCTCATTTCCTCACCTTTGTGTCTGCAATCATATGTCATCTTCTCAGTAAGATCTTTGCTGACCATTCTATTTTTAAAAGCTGCCAATGCCTATGCTTCTTCACTGTTTTATTTTCTCCATACTTATGACCACCACATTCCACATATTTTTTACTAATTTATTTCTCTTATTTAATTTGTTTACTCTTTCTCATTCCCAGTGAAATGAAGCCCCTGAAGATCTAAAACCAAACCTGCCACATAGTAGGTGCTCAATGAACATACTTGAAATTGAAAGGATGGATTCTCAACTCTTCCTTTGTAGTTTTCAGAAGAAAGAAATAGTTTATCTAATTGAGGCCTGAAAAGGTTCATTTACTAGGGATGTTTATATTTGAAAATGTTGTCTTATTGGTAGTACATGGGTGATATTTTGTGTATTGCTTTTTACTTATTCCCTTCTGAACTTAAGTTCTGTCCACTCACTTCCATATTCCTGCCTTCAGAAATGAAGTTATCTACTTGCCATCTTGGTTCTGAAAGGATGTTAACTGTCAGTGTGCACTTTTAGTAGTGTTCATCATCTCCCCGCTTCAACTCTTTCTCTGCTACCCAACCTTGTTGAGGGTCCAGGGTATGTGAAAGCAGTCTATTTATGTACTATATTGTCATATAACTGTAAAAGATTAGTAATATTTAAAGACATCCCTTCTATGCATGTTTCAGAACTTGATAGTAAATGCTGTTGATGTAGGTGAAGATGTATTCCCTTCTCTCCCAAGAGATCACTGGGTTTTGGATCCCAGGGTGTGTGTGTGGGGAGGGAGGGAGGGCAACAGAAGGACTAATTGAGATTAGAATTCCAGCTCCAATACTCATCCTGCTGTGTGACTTTAAAAAGGTTGCTTAAAATCTGAGACTGGGTCTGACTTGTCTTCAACACAGGTTACTTCCCTTTGTGTTTTCTGCTTCCTTTTCCCTTCTCTTCCTATCTCCCACCCACAGAAGAAACTCGATTGCTGGATTTTCCAAACCTTAATTGCAGAGCTCCTATATGAACACTGTCCCTTGCTTCAAAATTACATTTTGGGTTAATCTTATAAATTTCAATGTGATCTTTCCCCCTTAATTATTATTAATGAAACCATCTTTTCTACGTGAACTCTGTACTGAGCAGGAAGCCTAGAATCTTTATGAGCATTGCAAGGTAAGACAGCTATATCTTAGATATGAGATTTTAGAAAGTACTGCATCAGAAAACATGGAAATGGTATTACAGGTTTTTGTTTTTCTAATATTTTTAAAATATATTTTTATTGATTTCAGAGAGGAAAAGAGAAAGAGAGAGAAATAGAAACATCAATGATGAAAGAGAATCATTGATCGGCTGCCTCCTGCATGCCCCATACTGGGAATTGAGCCTGAAACCTGGGCATGTGCCTTCACCGGGAACCTAACCATGACTTCCTGGTTCATAGGTCGATGCTTAACCACTGAGCCATGCCGGCAGGGCAGGATATTACAGTTTTCATAGTCCTTCTCAAGATGCTGTCCTTTTTCAAAGAAATAACAATAAGCCCAGAAAAAGATAGAGGTTATATTCACAATTCTTTTAAGCAATTAGAAGTAAAAGTTAATAATAATGGCAAAATAACATGAATCCAGAAGTATTTTTATCTTCCTATATTTCTTCTTCCTCCTGGTGTTTGAACTGACAAATCCTACTGTTGATAACCTGCAGAGCCATGGGGCAGCATACTGACTAGGACCCCTTTTTCTCTTGCAGGGAGTGATATTGCTATTACCTCCATGGCTATCCTAGGGCAGTGGTACACATCCAGGGGTACTTTGTCATCATTGTCCTTGTTCTCCCTCTTTGTCACCTTGACCTTTCAATCTTGAAACATAGGTAGGTGGTATATGCAGGTTCACTCTGCATTTATATAGTCACTAGGGGCCTGGTGCACAAAAATTTGTCCACTGAGGAGGTCCCTCAACCCGGCCTGTGCCCTCTCGCAGACTGGGACCCCTCTGGGGATGTCCACCTGCTGTAATGCCTGGCCAGCCTGGGTGAGGGGCTGATGGCTGTTTGCAGGCTGGCCAAGCCTCCCAGTGGGAACCCTCACCCCATTGGGGTGTGGCCAGCCTGGGTGACGGGCTGAGGGCTGTTTTCAGGCCTTCAGGCTGCCCACAGCTCCCATTGACCCAACGTCCCAGCAAGGCTGGCTGGAAGCGGGTTTCTGGAGTTTATTTATCTTCTATAATTGATACACTGTTCTTTTAAGCCGAGGCCTAGGCAGGTAACGAAGCCTCCTATCTGCTTCAGCTCTGTGGCTTCTATAATTGAAAGAATGTTGCCTTAGTAGACTCGTCCAGCCAGCCTAGGCAGACAGTTTCCTCTGTTGTTGGTACAACAGAAGCATGCTGTTTGATTCAGCTTCGTAGCTTCTATAATTGAAACAATGTTGCAACTATGTTGCCTGAGCCAGGAGAAGCCCAGTTGGCCTAGGCAGACAGTTTACTCCTGGTGCAACGGAAGCCTGCTATTTACTCTAGCTCCATGACTGCTGGCGTCCATCTTGGCTGAGTTAATTTGCATACAGCCGCTCTGATTGGCTGGTGGGCGTGGCTTAGGCATCCTGTAGAAATGGTCAGTTTCAATATTACTCTTTTATTAGATACTTCTTAAACCTTGAATTTCTTATAATTTGTATTGGTATAGTGGTATAGCGATTTTCAACCTTTTACATCTCATGCCACACATAAACTAATTACTAAAAATCTGCGGCACACCAAAAAAACAGATATTTTTGCTGATCTGACAAAAAAATAGGTATAATTTGGAGTCATTCACCCCAGATGATTGTTGTGTTGGCTGTTGTCATTTTTTATTTAATAGTCTAAGGGAAAAGAGATTGGTGTCCCTGGCTAAATAGTCAGTATTACGTGTTTTAAAAGTTCTTTTGGCACACCAGTTGAAATTCTCTAGTATAGTTTACATTATACCAACTCAGCCCTTTTTGATACTATGTTTGATTCTGCATCCTTAGGAGGATAGAAGAAACTGGCTTGCTTTGGGTATTACAGGAAGTCAGGGGAAAAGCTGGATGCTCAAAGAGTGGTACACGCATACCTAGTCCTATGACTACATCTGTCATCATTGTAGACTTGTACCAACCTTGCATCCCTGGAATAAATCCCACTTGGCCATGGTGTGTGATGTTTTTAATTATTGCTGGATCAATTTGTTAATATTTCGTTGCACTTCTTGATGCTTAAATGTCAGGAATGTATTTCAGTCTGTTTTTTTCTTCTTCACCTTCACCCCTACTACTTTCAACAAAGCCTCTCACCTTGGGAGCAGCTGTTCTTTGTTTCTCACACTTTTGCAGGGACCCAGTTACCTATTTTTATGCAAATATAGAAAAGTACCTTCACTTATGCAAATGTAGAACATGAACACTTCCTAGTGCTCAGGAGCAATGTTCCCTTAAAAATTACACAGTTCTGGAGTAACAAACTATGAAGGTTAAGTGTACAGGAACAGTTTAATCTTGTAATCAAATAAAACTTATTCTAGTTAATGCAAAACCATATCAACCTTGTCATTATTGTGCTGTATTGTAATTATCAAGTGGAGAATAGTTGTCCTAGAGGGCGCAATAACATTTCTCTTATACGTGAGAGTAGATCTTGTGTGTTTCTTCTTGCTGGTTCTCCATTACCCATTATTATCTTTACTGTTGACATTTTCCTTCATGCTAGTATAATTTAATAGTTTGTGTACTTGTAAACACCATACGGATACTTTTGACAGGTTAGAAAAACAAAACTCTGGTACTTCTAGGAGACAGGATTCTCTCCTCTGTCTTCTCGGGAGTTGTCTTTTTTGCACTTGGTTAACCTCTGCAGGATGTGGTTTGTCCCCTGGTGTGGACTTCTCTCAACTCCCAGCTATATTTTGGAATTATTTGGGTTCTTTTACAAAGTTCCAGTGCCTAGATCCCACCTCATGGAGAGTCTAATTAAATGAGTCTGGGTTGGGCCTGTCATTCATTTGTTGTTGTTGTGTATGTGTTTAAAGCTCCTCAGGCAATTTTAGTATGCAGCTAGGGCTGAGCATCACTGCACATGAGTGACAGTGGTATAGTGTTTATCAGTGTATCCCAGGATCGTCAGTAAGAGCACGATGCTGCTGTTAAAAGGTTATGCCAGCCTAAGATGTAGGATACAGAGCATAGAAACACTTCACTTGAAATCTGGGAGACCAGGAATGAAACTTCATTTTAGGCATTTAAGGGGGTTTGAAGGTTGGGTGGTTCTAGCTCCTGGTCCAGATGTACTACATCAGGCATTTTTTAATTATTTTTGCAACACATCAGAGTAGACTTGTAGCAGCTCTGGACAGTGCTTCCTCTCCTCCTGGAGGTCCATGCTGATCCTTTCTTAAATAAGGTACCAAGAATTATATCAGATTTAACTTTTGGGCTGGGCTTGCCATTAAATAAAATGTGATTGCAAGAGGCAACCTAAAACTCCCTTTCCTGTTCCCCTACCGTGGATATACCTTTCACATAGAACCTCAGAGCTTGAAAGGTAAATCACCCTTCTCATTTTTAGTATGTTTAATTTCTGTAGGTCATTGAGACCGGTAGAAATTAAACATGCTGCCTAATGTCACACCAATGTTATAAGTGTTAGAACTAAAATGAAAACCTGTTTCTCTTGGTTGTAAGTGCATGCTTTTTCTATCACTTCATACTATCTTCTAGTATATTCTTCTGAATATTTCCAGTAGAATATATTTCTATATCTTGAAGAAAGATTAACTTTTGGAAACTTTTATAACTCATTCAGATTCAGGCCTAGTAGTGTGAGAAATCTTATCTAATACCTGTGATCCATAATTGATAGAAAATTTACAGTGAGCTGGAGCCATGTCATCAAGCCAGTTTGGGGGCAAAATTATATTTCTTTCTGTATCACAGAGAATTTCTCAACTGCTTCAATTTCTTCTTTATAAACTGAATGGACAGTACAACCTTGTGGGATGAATTTTGAATGGACTGTGTCTTCTGCTTGCTGATGCTTGAAGTTCCTTTAAAGAAGATAAGGATTTTCATTCCTCAATTAAAAGTAAAAGCCTAAGAAGCAAATGCCTCTAAGACAGATCCACTGAAACTCGTGGACTCATTCACAAGTCAGTCAGTGAATAAAAATAATACGAATGGCATCCCTCATTTAATTCCTTTAGGTGCTCTTCTCCCGTAAGTCATACTAACAGTTTAATGTCAGTATATTTCCATTTTACAGATAAGGAAACTAAGTTTCTGAAAGGTCAAGTAATTTGTCCAACATCACTCAGCCAGCAAGTTAAAAGTACTGAACAAGGCATGGACCCTGTCATGGACTATTTAAAAATATAATCATTTATTCATTATGGATGAATAGGCCAACAGGTCTAGATTAATTTTTAAGATTCCAAACACATTATTTTAACCCACTTTGTTATCTGATATATCATTTTTTTTGTTATATGATTTAATGACAGAATCCCAGTACTGACTTTTATCCTTTGACTTGATGGACTTCAAGTTTTTTAACTTCGTGGCTTTAATTGCTGAATGAAAATGAGGAGTTTATTTATAATGACCTGTTTGCCATTACTGTATATGTCCTTGGTTTTTTATGAAATCACTTAAACCTCTACAGGACAAGGTATACCTATTCCTGAAAACCCCATGTAAAATAATTAGCTGGTCAAGTCATGACATCTGAGGAAGGCTTTCACATGGGGATATTCTCAGGACTGTTTTGAGTGAATTTTGCTTTTCACAGAAGATCTAGTCTTAGAATATTAAGTCCCTGTTCAACAGGGGACGGTGCCACTTTCTTATTTCATTGAGCACATTCCCTTTTCATAAGTATTATTTCAGGCCCTTACCATCTTGAAATAATATTTGTAGAAAGTATAATCACTCACAAAAATAATATATTTTAAAAAATCAATATAACCTCAAGTAGTTTTTTAGTGGAATTTAATAGGCTGATTCTAAACTTTTATTAAAAAGTAGAAAGGGTCAAAAATAACCAGCTCACCTAAGGAGAAGAGCAGAGTGTGAAGACGCTTTATTAGTCTAGAAGGGCACAGGAGGGCTTGAGATGCTGGTTAGGGGTTCATTTTACAACTACTGTTTGCTAAGATGTACCTTTATACTTCACCCATATTTTTCTGTATGTTGGTTATATTACAATGAAAGGGGGTTTGAATAAATCATTGTTATGCTCTAGCTGTGGCTTAAAGAAGAAAGGAAGGGTTAGACTGGAAGATAAAAGTACTTCCACAGGTTTCCAGAATGCCTCCTAGAGTTAATCCACCCCCACCAAAAACCCCTGATTTAGAACAGTGACTTGATAGGGAGGTTTTGCAATTGTATTGATGGCACTGGTTTTTGTGGGTTAGCCAATTGAAGTGTTGTTCCTTATTTACTTATCCAGAGTCCCTCGTGTTGCCTTCCTAGCCCATTATCACTGATCCGTAATGGAAACTGAGAGCAACTGAACATTATTTCCAGAGGAAAACGTGCATGTTTTTGGTGAAGCCTTCTGTTTTAAAATTTGTACTCCCCATTTCCATTCCTTTCTTGGTTTCTTTTGCTTTATGGATGGACCCTGTACTTGTCATAATGAACCTAATTATTTATTCTATTGACAATTTAGTTTTAGTCAGAACTTCTAGGGTCTAGTTAATGCCTTGCTGTTTGATGTGATCTGAAAATTCAGTGGTATCTACTTCTCATTTTTTATCTGGTCATGGATGTAGATGTTACACATGTAACATTGTTATCATTGGCCGTGTTGCTGTAGATCACTTAAATCCTTTGCTCCATATGCCTTTATCCTGAGGCTTACCTGTAGGAGCAGTCATCTTTGTGATGAGCTGTCGGGTGTTCCCCAAAATGTAGACACACTTTGAATAATTAGAAAGATGGTGTTTATTAAAGTACATTTCATTTTCAAAATTGAGCTATCAGCTGTTAAAGTGTGTATACTTTTTGGGACATCCTATATATGTGTACAGAGGAAATTGTTAAAAAATTAAGACTAGAATTTAAAACCAAAATATATGTTCCAATGAATAAAACAGTCTTGCCACATAAATAATCTTGCTTTCGAAAACAGTAAATATTTTCTAAAACATTTTATTGTTAAATGCTTTTTAAGACATAAAAGGAAATAAGAATCTTAAAAGTTTTACCCAATCTTAAACTCCAACATTTATTTTTTTTATCTTATTCAGCAGTTATAAGGTAAATTTAAAATTTTGTGCTTTTTTCCTTAAGTATCTTTATGTTTTAAACCTTTCCCATGTAGCTGTCACAGGTACTATTTTTAATAGTTGCATGGTAACTTTATCATTTTGGTAAATGTCTACCATTGACCTCTTGATAATCTTGGAGTTAGCAAGTCATAAGCCTGTGATCCAGGAATTTCACGGAGGGGCAAGCCTAGGTCACCGCTGCCTATCCCTGCAGGCGCCACATTACTCTCTTCGCCAGTGAGTGTGCAGAGTCCCTGCCCAACATAGCCTTTCAGTAGCATCTTGTTTTCTACTGGTCCTTGTGTGCACAGAGTGATTGAAGAAAACTGCTATCCTCACAGAGGCACAGAAGTTTTGGGTATTGTTCCTATAGTAATGATGCAGAACAGTGTTCATTTTAGTGACACAGTTGTCTGCATTAGTCTTACAAGTAGTTATAAACTTCTACTTACAGAATAATTGAAAGCTTAAAAGGATCAAATTTTTTTCAGTTTTATTAATCAAGGAAATGAGATATTGTCTGGTTTTGTAGAATCTGAGATTTATGAGTACCTTGGGATAAATCAGTTTTGACTATTTCAGGTCTGGCAAAATTTATTTATATTACTTTGTTGTTGGGCATTTAGTTTGTTAAAGAGGAAGCTTGGTTTGAACACCATTAAACTTGTTAAAATGTTTTCTTTTAATGTTTCTAAGCCAGTATTTTAGAGTCCTCAAAAGTGAGCATTTTTCTCTTCTTTATGAACTAGATCATACGCTGATTCTTTTCATCACCATGAATTTAAAATTTCAGACCAAGTAAAAGGGAGTGATCAGAGGGTCTCATATGTGATATCCAAACATTTCTGAATTATAAACACTACTTTTTTTTTTGGTAACAGCTTTCCTGAGATGTAATTCAAATGCCCTACAGTTCACCCATTTAAAGTGTACAATTTAATGTGTTAAGTGTATTCATAGTTTGCAACCATCATACAATTAATTTTAGAACATTTTTATTGCCCCCCAAATGAACTCCATGTCTTTTAGCTGTCACCCTCCCCATTTCTTTATTCCCTCTAGCCTCAGGCAACCATTAATCTTTCTGTCTCTCTAGATTTGCCTATTCTGAATATTTCATGTAAATGGCATCTTAAAATTGTGGTATTTTGTGACTGATTTCTTTAATTTGGCATAATGTTTTCAAGGTTTATCCATGTTGGCTACATAGCTAATACATAAACTGATAAAGTACTTCATTTCTTTTTATAGCCCATGATATTCCATTTTATAGGTCTGCCACATTATGTTTATACATTTGAGAGTAAGATTCTTCAAGAGCTTGAAACCTCTAGCCCTAGCACTGATGGGGCTTAGCTGGTAATAGGAATTGATATGGGAAGTTTTGCCCATAACCAGCCTCCAGAAAGGATAATCAGCAAATAGAAAGGGTGTCCCTCTTTTACAGTCCTTCTTGGAAACAGATTTGCAAGCAAAAATTAAATCTACTCATAACCTCCCCCAAACAGAATCCCCTTTGGGCCAACAAGATGATAGGAGTGGGAATAGAGGACATGGCACTTGATTACATGGGAACTCAACTGTGTACACTCTCAGTAAATATTAAGAGGTAGGAATTCCACCTAAATAGATTATGCAATTCATGTTAAAAGAGTAAACTAGCCCTAACTGGTTTGGTTCAGTAGATAGAGTGTTGGTCAGCAACTGAGGGGTCCCTGGTTTGATTCCAGTCAGAGGCATGTACCTTGGTTGCATCTTGATCCCCAGTAGGGGGCGTGCAAGAGGCAGCTGATCAATTGATGTTTCTAACTCTGTATCTCTCCCCTTCCTCTCTGTAAAATCAAATATATATATATATATATATATATATATATATATATATATATATAAAATTTTTTAAAGAATAAACTAGCTGTATTCCTAAGTAAAGGTAATCATCTCATGTATTTTCCTTAAATGAAATCACATAGCTATTTTATAAGAATGAGTTTAGTGATCTTTGGCCTACTTTGTTTAAGAATAGTGGTTATGATATTCATATCTTCAGTCTAACCCATGCATTTTCATTGAGAGGGATGTCACTCCACAGGGGTGAAAATTGGCTCTTGGGGGTCAAAAAGATCTTATTTATGTATAAATCATGAATACACACACACACAATACATACAAAAATATATTGTGTGCTGCTAAAATTTTATGGGGTGGGGCACAATTACACACACACACACACAAATCTAAAAGCTCCTTAGAGGGGAGGATAATTGAAAACATGTTAAGAATTACTGCCATAAAGAGGAAAATTATTACTTTAGAGTAGGGGTGGGAACCTCTAGCCACGAAATCATTTGGTCTGGCCCTCCCAAGGCATTAGGGTGAGTTAATTAAATGTTTGACCAAATATAGAGGCTAATTTTTAGGTAGATAATTTTGTACGGCCCAAGAATGATGTTATAAATATCCAAATGGCCCTTGGCAGAAAAACGGTTCCCTACCCCAGCTCAAAAGGGACCTGGAACATTTCAGGCTTCATTTGAGGATTTTCAAATATAAGGACCTCCTATAGTAACCAGGAAACTCACCAGCTCACTCACTGCACTAGTAGACACATATACTCTCTTCTGTTCCCCACTTCCTCCTCCCTCTCTCTTTAGAGGTGGAGTAGGCTGTGCTGGGAGTGGTAGAGATGAAGGAAAGGACCAGGCCCTGACCAGTTTGGCTCAGTGTTAGAGCTTTGGCTCAGATGGAATTCCCGGTCTCACTTCCCCCTCCCCCTCCCCCTCCCCCTCCCTCTCCCCTTCCCCTGGTTATTAGAGTAGGCTTCTAATCTGAATTTTGTCTCGCTCTATAAATCAGTGGAAAAATATCCTTGGGTGAGGATTTAAAAATAACCGAAGAAATTAACACACATACTAAATAGATAGATGGGAGGGAAGGAGGGAGGGAGGGAGGGAGGGAGGGAAGGAAGGAGGGAGGGAGGGAGGACCAAAATACACTTGAGTAGATAAGTCCAGATTGTCTGATTTGTAAATGAGCAGTCTTATATACAATTAGGTCAATTTCTGCATCTGGGTCTTAACACATTTACATGGTAGTTGTACAACCCTAACCATATTTCTCTCTATAGTTAGAGTCAGAAGAGTGATTTTGTATAATTTATTTCCCTTGGAAGGCTCATCTCATACCAACACTTTTGTTTCATCAAGATCCTTTATATTTTTCCCTTAAATTTTCAATGCAGTTAAGTCTGACTCTTTATGGACCATAAGCAAAAACATAACTGATAATAGAAACAAACATTCTTCATTTATAGCAGGCACAAGAGTTCTAGGGTACATTGTTCAGCTGCTTTCTTTTCCTGTGGTATGGAGCTGATAAATGGCTTTTAAAAGGTTTTTCATTTTTGTTCATCTTACCCTTTGAGAAAAATAAGCTGTGATGATCAGTTACCCAAAACAAATGCTACTCATAATGTGGGAAAATGATAGAGACAACTAAAACTTATATTTGTATACTTATACATTTATTCAACAAATGTTTAAATATCAGTTATTTGTGAAAATTGTATTAGTTAGTACTGGGGTACAGAGGTGAATAAAACGAAGTCTTACCCTCAAAGAGATTACATTCTAGGCAGAGAAACTAGATTTAAAAAACAATCAAACCTTATATCTCAGTGAGATACGTACAACAATAGAGTATACCAGGCAGCATAAGGGTCAAGTGGCTAACACAGGAGCTGCCCATAGATAGATGGAGGTGCTTGGCCTGTGGGCAGCACCTGAGTGTGGACACAGAGTAATGGGAAGAGAGAGTATAGCTCCCCAGTCTTGGGCAGACCAGTTATTTGGAACCTTTTTTTAGAAATAATCTTTGATAGGACTAGAGACACTGAGGGCTATAGAGGAAAAGGGCCAAGCCCTCCAGTGACGGTCCCCAGATTACAGAGCCTTCCCAGCCATGCTCCTTAGCTAAAGGCATAGGTCTTTCTTAGATGCCAATTCAACACCCATTTTGCCCTGAAGCCTGCTCCTTCGGGGCTTTTTTCTCCGCACATGTCAGTGTTTTCTTCCAACCTCATACAGTGTTTGGTACTTTGGAATTCTGTTCAGTGTAGTTTTCTTCCATCTCTTTACATTCTAGCAATGTTTTGTCCCCAACAATGTTTTAATGTTCTATATAGCCAATCTCTCTTCTGATATCATTGCTCAATAACTTGATCCTGAAGTCTTTGAGGAGCCATTTGAAGAAATATGATCAGGGGCTACCATGGGGAAAGAAAGCAGCTGAACAGTGTACCCTAGAACTCTTGCCTCCCCCTCTCCCTTCTCAGGCAGGCAACAAGTATCAATGGATAGGAGTGATACCAAATGAAAGACAGAATAACCAGTAGGAAACCAATCATAGTCTATCCAAACTCCATGAGGTTGCGTTCATGGGAATGAAGAAGAGGAATTGGCTTTGCAAGTTGTGTAGGTGGTAAGTGCAGTAGAGAGTAATTGACTAGAAGCAGAGGGGAACTCTCCTCTCTCCAGCCTCTGCCTTGGGTGCTGGATTAGTTTCCTATTGCTGCTGTAGCAAGTTACCATGAATTTTGTGGCTCAGACCAGCACAAATTATTGTCTTACAGTTCTGGAAGTTGGAAGTCTGAAATAGGTCTCACTGGACTAAAAGCCAGGTGTTACCAGTATTGTATTCCCTTCTGGATGTTCTAGAGGACAAACCAGTGTTTTGTTATTTTTTGCCTTTTTCCAGATTCTAAAGGCTGCCCATATTCCCTGACTATGGTCCCTATCCATCTTCAAAGCTAGCAGTGGCTGGTTGGTTCTTTCTCATACTGCAGGCTCTTCCACATTCAAATACCCCTGTGATTGCATTGGTCTCACCCACATAATCCAAATAAGCTCCCATCTCAAGGTCAGTTGATTACCACACTAAATCCCTTTTTATCAATAATCTAATATGTCCACAGGTTCTAGGAGTTAGGACACGAACATCTTTGGGAGCAGGGACACTGTTCAGCCTGTGTAGGTAGTGGTACTATTGCTATGTTGGAAAAAGGAAAAAGTTTGGGGTGGGAGCATTAAGTTGATGGTTATTATCTAAACTAATAAAAGCGAAATAGTAAAATTAACCGTTTCTTCAGGATGCCCAACAGCCAATCAGAACAATGGTATGCAAATTAGCCCAGCCAAGATGGCGGAGGCCCGGGCTGGCAATGGAGCAATCGCTCTGGCGCACGCAGAGGCCAGGCCTCCGCCCTTGCGTGCTCTGGCGGTCGGTTCCGGACAGTGGCGGCGGCTGCAGGGCCGGGTGGCCTCCCAGGTTCTGCGCCGGGGCTGGCAATAGAGAGATGGGGCTGGGAATAGAGAGATCGCGCTGGCCCACGCACAGGTGGAGGCCTGGCCTCCGCCTCTGTGTGCCCTGGAAGTCGATTCAGGGCAGTGGCGGTTGGCAACAGGGCCGGGAGCTGGCTGCTCAGGCCCCGGCCCTGCAGCCTGGGTCTGGGAATAGAGCGATCGTGCCAGTGGTTGGTTCTGGGTGGCCTTGGGTGAGAGCCGGCCCGGCCCTCAGCTGGGGCTGGCAATAGAGCAATCGTGCCCACGGTGGTTCCAGACAGCAGTGAGCAGCCACAAGGCCGGGAGCTGGCAGCCCAGCCCGGCCCTCCGAGGCCTGGGAATAGAGCAATTGGGCCCACGCGACCTCAGAGGCTCAGTGGCGGGGGCTTGAGGTGGGTACCCCCTCGGGGTCATGCCCAAGCATCCTCTGCCCCCGCGCAGAGCCTCTGCCACAGGTCCAGCCACCTGTCTCCACCCTGGGGGCCTCCATGGGGCGTGTGTGAGCGTGTGCCTGGCTCCACCCCCGTGTGTCGGCTCAGCAGCATGGCCCCCCCAAGGGACCATGCACCAGCGTCCACCCCCTGACCTGCCACCCAGCTCTGCACAGGTCTGTCCCCTCAGTGGTGGAGGCCCACCAGGTATGTGTGATGGTAGGCCACCTGGCTGGAAACGTCCACGCCTGCACTCACCAGTCATCCCACCCCCCAGTGCATGAACCCTGAGGGGGCTGTGGCCAGCCTGAAAACAGCCCTCAGACCCTCACCCAGGCTGGCCATGCATGCCAGCAGGTGGACATCCCCCCCAGGGGTCCCAGACTGTGAGAGGGCACAGGCCAGGATGAGGGACCCCCTCCTCCCCTTGCCGAGTGCACAAATTTTTGTGCACCGGGCCCCTAGTCTTAGATATTTGGGGTTTAAACTGTCTGTAGAACCAACTAGGGAAAATGCCCCGTAGGCAATTGGAAGTGTGGGTCTGGGCCTTAGTGGGTATTAATTTGGGTGTTCTTAGTTTAAGGATAGTAGCTGAAGTCATGATTGTTGATGTGTTTGCCAATGGAATTGTAGGTGGGTATATAGAGTAAAAACAAGAGAAGGGCAGGTGGGATTCTTGGCTAACACCTGTGTTTACGGGACAAAATAAAGGAAGAGGACCATGCATAGAAGAGGAAGATGCTTATGCAGAGTATAGGAGGAGGCAGGAAGGATAAAAGGAAAGAATGGTGTCATAGAAAACTGTTCAGAGGTCAGTAGGACTGAAAAATACCTGATGGGGTCCAGGGGCAGATGACCTATGGCAGCATACTGGGGAAGTGCATGGGAAGTGGGAAAGTGGAGATTGCTATGAAGGAGAGAAGAGAAAGGGCAGCCAGAGGGAGGATACAGGTTTGAGAAAAGTTTTTGTTGGTTTCTTTGTTTATTTTTAATATAAATGACTGGGCCCTAGCTGTTTTGGCGCAGTGGATAGAGTGTCGGTCTGCTGACTGAAGGGTTCTAGGTTCGATTTTGGTCAAAGGCACATGCCTGGGTTGTGGGCTCAATCCCCAGTGGGGAACGTGCAAGAGGCAGCCAATCAATGATTCTCTCTCATTATTGATGTTTCTATCTCTCTCTCCCTCTCCCTTCCTCTCTGAAATCAATAAAAATATATTTTTTAAAAAAGCTACTATCTTAAAAAAAGAAAAGAATTGTATGAAAAAAAAAAATAAATGGCTGGGGGGAGGGGAATGAATTTATATTAGCAGGAACCTTGACTTACATCCTCAGTTATTCAAAGAATTAGTAAAATTCATTGATAGAGCCACTATTAGCTATTATTTTTTAATGCCACAGAGCACAAAAGACAGCTATAAAAAAAGCACTAGAGAATAGCTCCTAGGTGACCCCAGTAATTACAGATGTTTTCCCATTCCACATAGCAAGAAAGATATTATACCATGTCATCGAACAAACCACTTTAAATAGGCACCTTGACAAACAGTAATAAGCAGTGAACAATGACAGTGCTTTTGCAAGTAGCAAATTTTGTCAGTTGGTAAGGTCTTCTTCACTGATAGGCCATGAACAAAAGAGGAAATAATACATGTAACACCTAAATTCTGGTGAAACTTTTGGGGGTATTTTGTATTGTACTAATGTGAAACGTGCACAAAGCTACATAGTAGCTGTAATGACAGTATTAGTCAGGTTGTCTGGTAAGTTTATCTCTGTGTCAGACATTGTGCAGAACACTATACATCCCAGATCATTCAGTCTGCAAAACAGCTCAAGTAAATACTATCTTATTCCCATTGTATGGATAGGAATTTCTCGAAGGTCACACAATAAGTCAATGGAACAAAAGGGCTAAATCACGTATCAAAGGAGCAGGCTTCTAATCTGAACTCTGTTTAATAATAATAATAATTAATAATAATAATAAAAGGTGGCTTTGTAACTGTGGGTAGGCAGATGCATCCCAGGATGGTGCACTACTTTTCTTTTTTTAAAGAATGACATCCTAGAGTGCTTATACAGACACAGACATGTAAAAGTAAGATGTCACACTATGGGTCATTCACAACATAGTCTTAGAAAATTATGTCTCTTTTTGATCTCTGTTTTGACAACTGATGAGTAACTGGCTGGTCTGGAGAAGAACAATCCAGATGATTTATTGGTTAAAAAATAAGAGGTCCTGAAAATATTTAAATTTGAGTTTACAAACTGAATGTTTAAACAGTGGCATTTTTGCTTGACCTGTATAGTATAAAGAAATCTGAATTGAATGTTAGCTTTAAAAAATTTTGGAATTTCCCATTAAAAAATCCAAATTACCAGGTGTGCTTAAAAAATCAGGAAGCTTTGTTAGCACCCAATCCCCTTTAACCCTTGGCTGCAGTAAGTAGGTCTTGGACCCCCACTCATGCCATCCACGTGGATATTTCCATTTGCCATTCCTAGATGAAACCATGTGGTTGGGGAGAGTCTAACTTAGAGAAAGAAGCTGTTAAAAAAGGGATGTTGTCCTTCCTGAGGGAATAGTTACGAAGAGGGAAAGGAGTGAGAGGGAAGGCTGAGGAGGGAAGGAAGAAACTTAATTCTAACCAAATTAAGGGTTTGGGCCCTGGCTGGTGAGGCTCGGTTGGAGCATCATCCTGTACCCCAAAAGGTGGTGGGTTCAATTCCTGATCAGGGTGTGTGCCCAAGTTTCCAGTTTGATCCCGTCAGGGTGCATAGGAGAGGCAACTGTTTGATGTTTCTCCCATCTCATACTCTCTTTCGCCCTTTCTCTGAAATCAGTTTTTAAAAATAAACATGTCCTCAGGTGAGGATTAAAAATATTTTTAAGAGTTTGGTAGGAAGAAATGATTTTTTAAGGGTAGGTAGTTGGAAGTAGAACCATACATTGAACAACTCCAATGGACACCTACCTACCTTGCTTTCTTCTTTTCTTTACATCTTTCTTCCCTCCCTCCCTCTCTCCCTCCCTCCCTTCCTTCCTTCCTCTTTATTGTCGACAGTATTACAGATGCCCCCCTCCCCACCAGGTTCCTGCTCCTCCCCAGGCCTATTGGCTGTGTCCATGGGCAATGCTTATATGCATGCTAGTGACCCGATGCATGGATTTGTGCACATTGAAAGGAAATTAGAAGGTGGCCAGCGGGATGGGACTGGACAAGATGGGGCCGGACATGCTCTGGAGCTAACCTCCCACGGTCTCTCCTGGCTTCTGTGGTGTGAGCAGGGTCCCTCTGGCAGGTGGGGTCCCTCGGCTGGCCTGCCAGGATTGGGTCAAAACCGGCTCTCCGACATCCCCTGAGAGGTCCCAGAATGCAAAAGGGCATTCTGCTAAATTGCTGTTGTACAGGGTGCGGGATGCAAACACAAGTGTGTAAGTAAACTAGATTTGGGGCCGACAATACCCTAGCAACAACCTGATCCATGGCCAAATGTGGAATCATGTGACCCCCCCAAGAAATCAGGCTCCCTCCTCTCTGGTTTCAGGGTGTGTCACCTAAGAATTGCTGCTGCCAAGTCACTGCATCTTGGCAGCTCCTGCATTGAGCATCTGCCCCCTGGTGGTCAGTGCATGTCATGTGATCGATTGAATGATAGGAGGGACACTTAGCGTTTTAGCTTTTTTTATATATAGACTAGAGGCCAGGTGCACAAATTCATGCATGGGTAGGTCCCAAGGGAGGTGAGTGGGAGGTTCTGGGACCCAATTGGCCCTCCGGGTGGGCGGTGGAACACCCTTTTGCTGGCCTGGGATCCGGATCCATCCTGCTGATGTTCACACTGGTTGTCAGGATCCACCTAGTGGCTGCTTTTATATCCCTTCTTTCTTGCGGAACGTCTAGGGAGGGGAAGTGGCTTAGGTGCCCAAGGCCGACTTCCAGGATGCTGGCAGTGCTGTCAGGGTCATGACTGTGTCACTGGTCCGTCTATGCCTGGCCAACTCTCCGGAGATTGGACCTGCAGGACTACTGAGGGAGTGAGTGGTTGCTGCTGGGCTGGTGGCCAGGACGGGTCTGTCAGCTGAGCAGTGCTCTTGCTGTGGGAGCACACTGCCCACCAGGGGGAAGTTGAGCATCTGCCCCCTGGTGGTCAGTGCTTGTCATAGCGACTGGTTGACCGGTTGTTCTGGTCGTTTGGTCATAATGGTTAACTTAGGCTATTCTATATATACATATATATAGAATAGACTAGAGGTCCGGTGCATGAAATTCGTGCGGGGGGGGGGGTGTCCCTCAGCCCAGCCTACACCCTCTCCAATCTGGGACCCCTCGGGGGATATCCGACTGCCGGCTCCTAACCACTCATGTGCCTGCCAGCCTGATCACCCCCTAACCACTCCCCTGCCAGCTTGATCAACATCTAACTGCTCCCCTGCTGGCCCAATTGCCCCCAACTGCCCTACCCTGCCAGCCTGATTGCCTCCAACTGTTCTCCCCTGCTCTCCTGGTCACCCCTAATGCCCTCCCCTGCCAGCCTGGTTGCCCACAACTGCCCTCGCCTGCTGGCCATCTTGTGGCAGTCATCTTTGACTACATGGGGGTGGCCATCTTGTGTGATGGCATGATCGTCAATTTGTATATTACCCCTTTATTATATAGGATGAGTTTTTTGGTTAATCTCTTCCCTCCCCCCCCCCCCCGATCCCCTGTCCCCCTTCCCTCAATATTTCTCACTCTGTTCCAGGGCACACCACTTATATAGCCCATATGAAAGTTGCCCTTTGGGGTTGTACATACCCATCTAGCCACAGTGGGCTGAATTGGGCATTTCTAAGGCAGTTTACAAAGTTTCCACCTGTGAAGTTTTTATTATAACCCAATAGCTGTTGGTTCCAAAGTACCCTGTCACATAGTAGAAAGACCTTATCCCTTGGCTCAAATGTCCCCTCAAATGCAGTTCCTTCCTGCAATATATGAGAGACCTGTTGCCCACACTTTTGCAAAAGAGTGTTTTTCAACCTTTAGAAATCTAGTTGATGAGAGATCTGTATTTTTCTAGCCAGGAGGGAAGTTGAACATATTTTCATCTTTGGGGATGCTTAGCAATTCTGTGAACTCTCCTTGGTTCTCTCTCCCACTTTCAACATGAATTTTAATCCTTCATTTTTAGGAGTCCTTTCTATATTGGGACTGTTCACCTCTGTGTGTTATAGAGTTGCAGACAATATTTTCTGTTTGTTATTTGTACTTTTGATTTGCTTATGGAGGTGTGTGGTGTTTTTTTTTTAATTATGTGGAATTTTCTTTGTTTTTTATGTAGTTAAACTTATTAGTTATCTTTCTTTATGCTTCTGGTTTTTTGAGTCATTTCTTAAAAAGTCTTTCTCCACTCCCAGAATATAAAAGAATTTACCTGTTTTTCCCTTGATACTTTAAATCTCTGATTAATTAGGAATTTATCCTTGAATATGGGGTAAAGCTAACACCACTTACTGAAAATTCAGTCTTTTCCAACCCTTGATCTGAGATGTTAACTCTGTTGTATAATATGCATATATTTTCATATGCAGTTTGATTCTGTACTTTGGATTTTCTTCTCCATTCCATTGAGCTGTGCCGACACATGCCAATATCTCATTATTTTATTTATAAAGGCTTTATATTTTAATATCTGCTTTTCTTTTTCAAGATTTTCCAGTGTTCTTGCTTGATTGCCCTTTCAAATGAGCTTTTATTCAACTTGTCAAATTCCAGGGATGGGAACCAGGAGGCAACTGATTGTATTTTTTTTGAGATCTTATATATTAAGTTAAGAATTAGAGAGTAGTGATATGGTGTTTCAGGAATTTTTTTTTTGTTAAGCTAAAATGCAGACATAATGCCCTCACAATTATATCTCTTGTCTTGGGGCTAAGGTGTGAATGTAGTAAGTAATCTTATAATTATTTACTCCCCAGAAGAAAAGCAAACTTTGGCAGGCTTTTCCAGAGAAAGTGTGTTTTCTTTCATCTTCAATGCACTTAACATTTGGGCATTAGAATAAGTAGGCAAAAGGAATATGAGAACATAAAAAAAAAAAAAGTTGGAGAATATATAGGATGTTGCCTTGTCTCTCAGACTGCATAGCTGCTTTAACGAAGCAGAGTGCTGTGGCAGGGACAGCCTCTGGATAGACAGCAGGTGGCTGCTCCTCCTGTCTGCGGGTCTCACCTCATAGATGCCATGCTTTTAAATCATGGCCTTTAAGTACAAATAGGTAAAAAAAAATCAGTTATCTCCTAAAAAGAAAGCAACAACAACCAAAAGCTTTTTAAACAAATCATGTCTGAGCACACATCAGAGTGGGCCCATTCAGGTTCTTGAATGCAAGGATTCTTGACTCAGTCTGAATAGTTAGACAAGAATCATGGACTTTGTTAGTCTTTTAAGTCAACCCAGTTTTGATAGTAATTTGCATATTTTTTTTCAAGTTTTGCTATTAATTATCATCATAGCTGTGAACATAGGAAAACATGGTGAAAATATCCAGGGAAAATAGTCATGTTTTGCATAATGACATTTCAGTCAACGGCAGACCAAATGCATGATGGTGGTTCTGTAAGATAATAATGAAAATTTTCTATTAGCTAGTGACATCGCAGCCATCTTCGCATCGTAGTCTAAAGGATGCAAAATTAACAAGGTGTGGTTGAGTTGGAAAGGAACTTTAATTTAGGAATGGGTGGGGATGGCACTGAGGAGCTCCTAGAGGTGGTTCCTGAGGAACTGACTGTGGAGGAAGTTTTGGAACTGGGACAGGAACACATAGCTGAAGAAGAGGCAAGAGAAAGGGAAACTGAGGAGAAGAAAAGAAGAGCTTCCAAGAGAGTTCACAGGGAAAGGGTTAGTAGAAGCTTTTTTTGTAGACCTCAACAACTCCTTTAAAAATTTCAAAACAGGGATTCTGCTCCCCCAACACCAAAAGGTTTTTGTTAATAGAGAAGAATGTTCATAGTGAATTATCTGCTTACTAGAGGCCTGGCCTGCGGGATCAGGTCAAAATCTGCTCTCCGACATCCTGGATTGTGAGAGGGCACAGGCCAGGCCGAGGGACCCCACTGGTGCATGATTGGGGCCAGGGAGGGAAGTGGGAGGTTGGCCTGCTGGGGAGGGGCTGCCGGAGGGCTCCAGGGAGTGTCAGGCCAGTCTTGCTTAGTCCTGATCAGCTCCATTCACATTAAGTGCCCAATACTGGTGCACCATATTTTTACCTTATCTTTTCTATGTTTAGATACACAAATACCATTGTGTTACAGTTACCTACAGTATTCAGTATAGTAACATGTTATACAGGTTTTTAGCCTAGGAACAATAGGCTGTGCCATATAGCCTCAGTGTGTAGTAGGTTGTCTCTGGAGTAAAAAAAATCAGTTATCTCCTGCCATTTAGGTTTGTGTAAGTAAGTGAAATCACCTAATGATATATTTCTCAGAATGTATCTCATTGTTAAGCTACATGTGACTATATTCTTTTGCTTTTTGTTGAAAACCGTTCTTTAACTGATTTTATCCTGCATGTTTCCCAACATTTATCTACCCAACCTGTCTACCTTTTTTGTAATTTAAAACTGAAGTATAGCACGTTGAGAAAATGACTTAAATGCATGGCCACAATTTTTCAAAGCCCTAGTAAAAGGAAGAGCTGTGATCGGTTTGCTCCTTGTCCTGATTCATTCACAGCCAGGCGTGTGCACGGCATCACAGGAAGGGTAAACATATCCGATAACTATTTGGTGGTGAACATAAAATTTTAAAGTACCAGCTTTCAAAATTGTTCCCCCACTGAAAGAGCTTCTTCTTTTTTTGCTCAGAAGTGAGCTTTCAACTTGCGTTCTGAAAGCTGTCATTTGAATTGGACAGGGAATAAATGTTAAAATTTAGTGAAAACTCATTGCTTAATCTCTGGCTATTTCATTAGGTGATCAACAAATGTGTTGTAAATTAGATTCAAAATGAAAACAAAAGTTTAAATAGTTTAAAATAGTTTAAAACAGTGTGGTCACCAAATCATTTTCCAGACCTGTACAAAAATAAAATCAAAATCTGAGAATTATTCAGGTGCAACATAGATTTTTATTCTGTTCTTTCCCTGTTTACTCCCATCTCTGTCCCCCTGATTATGTTGAGTTGTTTATTTACAAAAGACAGTCAGGTAGCAGGAACAGAACAAGAAATTGGACTCTGAAGACTTCATTTCTGGACCTGGCTCTGTCACTTGGTATTTGTGTGACTCCTCAGACTGGTCACTGAGCCTCCTTGAGCAAAGTTCTTCAGTTATCTGTCCTACCTCCCTCATCATCCTGAGTGTGGATTTCAGATGGTTCAGAAACGTTAATCTCCCTCCCCCCATACACACACACACATATCATCTCTCACAATGAGCTCACACATCCAGGATCAGTCCTTTAATTTTCAGACACTGTTTTTGTGGATAGGGGTATCAGAACACTATTTCCCCAATCCTTCTACTACCACTGAACTCTCTGGAATTAAGAATGCCAGGTGCTTACTGTAAGAAAATTTAATTCCCTAATCTAAGAGGCCTCTCCAAGTGCCACTGCTGACAAATTTAATGGAATGGTAATGTATGTATATTCCAATACCGTGTGATGTGGCACTTGCTGAAACCTTGCCCATAGTCATAATTTGGAGACTTAAAAAAAAACAAAAAACAATTCTCAGACTGTAAATCAAAATTTCAGCAGAACTTACAACTTGGCAAAGAATGTTGCCTTTGGCCTGAGCTGATACTCCTACTATTCCTCTTTTTCTGGGACTTTAAAATGTCTGAGCTGTATTTGTAGCCAGTGATCTGTAAGAGGTGCTAGACCCACTTCCCATATATTTGCAAAGAACTTCTTTCCTTGCCTTCTTCCCCCACTCTTTTCCTAAGGACTTACCAATGCCTGTTGGGTCTAAGGGCAGGTTCTGGGTTACAAGGCCTAAAATTTAGCCCACTTGCAGGGTAGCTCACTAATACATCTCTCTGCGGGTTCACTAGCCCTTTGACATTCTCAACACTATCATTGAGCCCTGAAACACCCACACTTCATTCAACACCACTCCCTAATATCTTCACCAAGCTCTTATTTCCCTAGAGGCTTTTTAAAAATTTAGTTTGTAACTGTTGTACACATGTGACGTGTGAAATTAGCCTAAATGCCGAATTATTTAGCATCTTAAAAAACCACTGTAATATTTATGATTAATATGAAAACTCAAGTAGGCTTTATAGCCACTTCTCTTGATTACATTTTGCATTTATTTGAGGATATTTGTGTGTGTGTGTGTGTGTGTGTGTGTGTGTGTGTGTGTTTTAATTGTTGAATTTATTGGGGTGACATTGCTTAATAAAATTATATAGGTTTCAAGTATGTCATTCTACAGTACATCAGTTGTATGTTGTATTGTGTGTTTACCACCCCAATATTTGAGGATATTTGGTTTTTAGAAGTTATAGAACAAATTTGGATAAAATAATTTGGAGGCACAGTCACAAAACGATACATCATTTGTGCTGGAACTGCAACCTGTGTTTTCTCTACTTTTTTACAACTGAACCAATAAAATGATTAATATGTGTTTTTGTAGGAGCTTATGTCTCATTATAGCTTCAATATTGGAGCAAAAATTAACTTTCTGAATTTGAATTCAGACTCCCAACTTGCTATAAGTTTTCATGTGCTGATACAGGGTTGATATTTTTAGGTCAAGAGGATTTGGCTTTTCTAGAAGCTACTCTTTTTCTAAGTGACTGACAGGAATCATTACTCTCTATGGCAAGAAACCAGAAGTTGGCAGGAGCCCTACAATGACTGTCCAATTGGATTTATTTTTTTAACTGTTGCACCAATTTCCAAATTATCTTCACTTATAGTGTATCTATTTTCTTTAAAAGGTTCAAAGTGGTGATACACATGTAGTGACAGCCCTGCTTAAGTCAGGGGTGAGGGGACAGGCCTTCCCAGAAAGACTTTCCCTGTAATTCTCTGGACAGAAGCCAGAGATCATGGTATATTCCTAGGAGTGTACAAGTCAAAGCCACAACCATCAGACAATTTTGTATTTGTTCCTGAAGCTCTGACATTGTGACTTTGATTTCTTCTGATTGTTTAGAGGTATGCATCTGACAAGGATTGCTTGGTAAGATTCACAGTAAGCACTAAAACCCTCAATATTTCCTGCTCAGCCACTTCCCAGTATGACTTTTAAAAATGGAAAAGAAAAGGGCCAGTCTGTCATCTGAAGAGATTTCTGAATTTGTCTTTTTTTTCTGAGAGAATTAATTGAGGTAGACAGTGCTTCAAGCGAGGACCACTTTGGAGCTCAGCTCCTGCCCTCTCTCCTTCCCTCCATCCCTTCTTCCCTCCCTCCTGTCTTTCTGTCCTCCCTCCCTTCCTCCCCCTTCTCCCTTCTTTTCTTTCCTCCTTCCTTCCTTTCGGCTGCAGCTTTCAGTTTTTAAATGCCCGACTCTTCTGTTGTCCTAATCATGTTGTCAGTAATGAATGTGTTCTCTACTCTGAGAATTGTGTTGGATAAGACGCAAATTTCTCTATCCTATTCCTTTATCTAATGCGTTTACCCAACTGAGCCTACTGTTGTTTTAAAATACAAAATACAAAACAACTAATAAAAATTATTCCATGGTAAATGAAGAGTTCTCTAAGTCTGTGGAGGGGAGAAAACAGACTATTGCTCTAAAGAAATAGAGGTATATCAGCTACCTTGTATTAAGAGATAATTCACATACCATAAAATTTACCATTTAAACGTGAAATTGGTTTTTATTTATAGGTTGTGCAACTATCAACAGTATATATTATAACATTCCATCACCCCCCCAAACAAGCTGTCACTCCCATTACTTTTCAGCCCTCAACTCCTGACAACCTCTAATCTACTGTATATCTTTATGGATTTGTCCATTAAGGACATTTCATTTAAAGGGAATCATACAGTTTGTCTATGTAGGACATTAAAGGGAATCCATACAATGTATGTGGCTTTTTTCACTTAACATGTTTGTGTGGTTATAGATGTTATAGCATGTTTCAGTAATTCTTTTTTTTGTGACTGAATAATGTTCATTGTATGGATACACAGAATTTTATTTATTCATGATTTGTGTATATTTGGGATGTTTTCATCTTTTGGCTATTATAAATGCTGCTATAAACATTTATATACAACTTTTTGTGTGGATATATTTTCAGTTCTCTTGAGTACATACCTAGGAGTGGAACTGCTGGGTTATATGCTAACTCTGTTTAACTTTGTGAGAAACTTCCAGACTGGTTTTTACTACTGCTACATTTTACAATCTCACCATTTTTGTGTGATGGTTCTGATTCTTCAACATCCTCGCCAAAACTTGTTATCAGAATTTTTTATTATAGATCTCCCATTGGGCATGAACTGTTAGCACACTGTGGTTTGATATACAATGTGCCTCATCACTAAATCAAACATCTGTTCATGTGCTTATTGGATATTGTATATCTTCTTCGGAGAAATGTCTTAATTAGATCCTTTGCCCATTTTAATTGATTATTTGTTCTTTATTTGTCCATTGTAATTGGGTTATATGTCTTTTTATTGTTGTGCTTTAAGAGCTGCTTTTATATTCTGTATACTAGACCTTTATCAGATGATTTAGAAATATTTTTCTCCCATTGTGTAAGTTGTTTTTTTTACTTTCTTGTTAATGTCTTTTGAATCACAAAAGTTTTAATTTTGATGAAGTCCAGTTTATTTTTTCTTTGGTTGCTTGTGCTTTAATTTTCATATCTAAGAAACTATTGCCTAACTCAAGGTCATAAAGATACACACCTGTGTTTTCTTCTAAGAGTTTATAGTATAGCTCCTATGATTAGGTGTTTGATCCATTCTGCATTCATTTTTATATACGATGTGTATATAGGAGTCTAAATTTATACTTTTGCCTGTGGATATCCAGTTGACCCAACACAATTTTTTAAAAAAATATATGTCTTTATTGATTTCAGTGAGGAAGAGAGAGAGAGAGAGAGAGAGAGAGAGAGAGAGAGAGAGAGAGGGAGAGAGAAGCATCAATGATGAGAGAATCATTGATCACCTGCCTCCTGCACGCCCCCTACTGGGGATCGAGCTCGCAATCCAGGCATATGCCCTTCACTGGAATTGAACTGGAGACCCTTCAGTCCACAGGCTGATGCTCTGTCACCTGAGCCAAAACAGCTAGGGCCCAACATAATTTGTTGAAAAGATTATCCTTTCCTCTGTTGAATTGCCTTGGCATTCTTTTCAAAAATCAGCTGACCATAGATGAATGGGTTTATTTCTAGACTCTCAATTCTATTCCATTAGTTTGTATGTCTATGCTTATGCCGGTACTGTACTCACTATCTTGATTACTGTGATTTTGTAGTAAGTTTTAAAATCAGAAAGTGTGGGTCCTCCAATTTTTTTCTTCCTTGTAAATTGTTTTGGCTATTTAGGGCCTTTCCATATGAATTTTAGGACTCATTTTAGTTAAATTTATTCCTAATTACTTTATTCTGTTTGATGCTGTTATAAATGGAATTGTGTTCTTAATTTTGCTTTCATATTGTTCATTGCTTACATATTGAAATAAAACTAATTTTTGTATATTGATTATATTAGCTACTTTCAAGAATATATTGTTGTTCTGGCAGATGTGGGTCAGTGGTTGAGCATCATACCATGCATAGGAAAGGTCACCGGTTCAATTCCTGATCAGGGCACATGCCTTGGTTGCAGGTTTGATCCCTAGTAGGGAGCATGCAGGGGCCTACCAATCGATGTTTCTCTCTCACATCAATGTTTCTTTGTCTCTCTCTCTTCCTGTCTCTCTAAAATGAGTCAATAAATACTTCTTTTAAAAAGAATATATTCATGTTACAGTTTCAAGTATATCAGAACCAATTGATAAAGGCAGTTGTAGTTTTCTTTGGGATTCTTCTAAAGATGAGGCTATGAATAGCTAACATTCATTGTACTAAGCTGTATGTTATATTGAATTCTCATTTAACGCTTACCTCTGTCTCCATTTTACAATGAAAAAATCTTTATTCGTAGTCCTAATAAATAAGTGGCAGAGGTGAGACTTGAACCCAGATCTCTTACCCCCAAACCTCTCATCTTAACTACTTGACCATACTGCCTTTGAGAAGTAATTCAAAAACAGTTTTACCCTGGAAGCCAGGCAATAGATTAGGTAGCGTGGCAATATATTTTAGGTCTCTAATTCTTGTGTCTTATTAGAACTGATCATTTTACTTTTTTGCAATGGTGATTTTCTCCCTCCCTTGAGGAATTTTAATTTTAGAGGTATCCTTCAGCAGAATGTATGAGCTGTTATGGAGCTGGAGTCAGGAAGTTCTCTCAATAGGAAGGAAATGATTAAGAATCAGTAGAAAAGATGAGATGTTCATGTAGCTTTGAGAGACATTTTAAAAATAGAACAAGAGACCTGTTATATATGGGAAATGAAAAAGAATGAAAGATGACTGCAGTTTTTAGCTTTAATGATGGAATAAATGACGATGAATTTGTTAGAAGGTAGGTTAGTTAGGTTGGAGAGGATGGTGGGTTCATTGGGCAATAGAAGGAAGTTGGTGATGTAAAGGTTTGGAATCCAGAGTATAGTACAGTGGAAAGACAACCTGATTCATATTCTATATCATCACTCACTACAAATTATTCATTTTATATATTTAACAAATACATTGCTGATTGTGTAATGGTAAATAAAACAGACATGCTTCCTGTCTTCAAGGGATTTATAATCTATTGAAGGAGTCAGACATAGTATATACAAAGTATATAAATAGCTATTTACATACTGTGGAGGGAAAGAACAAGATGCTATGAGAGAATCATATGAGGTTCTGATCTGGAAAGGGGGTCAGGAAGGAAGTAGCCTGCCTGAGGATGGTAGGAATTGGCCTTACCTAAAGTGGGAAAGACCATCCAGGCAGAAGCGATGGTGAGGATTCTGGTGAGGATTAAATAGATAATACACATGTTAATTCCTAGCCTAAGCTGGTCACAAAATAGATGATTAAAAAAGAAAAAGAACACCCTTTTTTAAGGTGGTTACAATGAGCATGAATACTTTTTTCAGAAAGCCAAGTTAACCTTATTGTTTACAAGTAGTTGAAGCTCTGAAAGAGGCTTAATTAGCCGTGGAGAGTGTATTTGCTGAAACAAGAGTGGATTGGGGTGGGAATTACCATTGGGGTGAGTCAAAGAGGATGAGGGTGCAAAAGACCCAGAGAAGGACTGGTCAGCGGAAGAGCGGAGGGAGTGTTACAACAGGTGGACCAGGGAAGGCTTTTGAGAAGAAGGATGGTTAATCATGCTGGATACTCCTAAGGCTGTCATGTGAGATAAAGACTGAAAAAAGGTTATGGGGTGGGCCTTTAGGAGGACATTGGATGACCTTTAAATCAGTTTTAGATAGAGCAAGGGAGGAAGTGAAGTGAAGCTATGTCTGAAGTGAAGTGAAACGAGTGTATGTGACTATGAGTTCAAGAAGTTTGATAACGAAGGGGAGTAGAGAAGGGATGATTGTTTACAAAGTGATTAGGGTGAAATGGGCGTTAAGGATCTGGTTTGGGAAGAAGTGACTAATGGAGGGAGAGCTGCTCAAGATACTAAGAAGGAATAACTGATGGGAAGGAGGGAGGGCAGAAGGGAGGAAAAGGGGAAGGAATAAATGATGGGCATATGGAGGAAGGAATTGATGAAAGAAGCAGGACAGAGTGGGGTCAGGAACACAAGTGGAGAGGTGTGCATTAAAAAGGAAGAGTGATAGGAAAGGGGGAAAATACTGAAAAGGACAGTTGGAAGACACCATGTCTCATGGTCTCTATTTTCTGCATGACCAGAAGGCAGGATTACTTCTGCGGAGTGAATGGTGTAGGGGTTGGGTAGAGTGCTTTGGGAGAGAGGTACAGGTTTAGAAAGGTCTGCATAAGGAAGAGAAACCTACAGAAGGAAAGAATTGAACAACACTAATGGCTCTGCAAAGTCTCATGTAGCTAGATGGCATGGTGACATTTTTTCTCATTTATATGGTACTAGGGGCCCGGTGCACGAAATTAGTGCACGGGCGGGGAGCATCCCTCAGCCCAGCCTGCCCCCTCTCACAGTCTGGAACCCCTCAGTGGATATCCTATGATGGCCCCAGTCTGCCAGGCGCCGTGTGTGTGTGTGTGTGTGTGTGTGTGTGTGTGTGTGTGTCACCGCTGGGGACCTGCCCCCAGCCACATCTGAGGCTCGGAGCAGTCCTCCTGTGTGTGTCTACCTGCTGGGGGCCTGCCCTCAGGCTTGGAGCAGGCACGCCCTCTATGTTGATCTCTCAGACTCTTGCCTTCCCCTGCATGTTGTTTTCTTTTTTGAGCTGTGGCCAGGGCTGGGTGCTGCCTGCCTCCCAAGCTTGCCTATTGCCCATCTTCCTCCAGCCACCAGGAAGCAGGGAAAACCCCGCCTCGTGGTCAGGCCAGCCTTTTCCTGCTCCCTGATCCCTGGAAGGGACCTGGGGAGCCGCCAAGCAGGACCCCAGCCCCCAAGAGCTTGCTTTCCCACTCCCCAGTGCCCTGCAAAGGGCCTGGGGAGCCGCCAAGCAGGCCGCCGACTCTTTCCCACTCACCAGTCCCCTGCTGCCTTCCTTTCCCACTCTCCGGTGCCGCCAAGGGGTCTGGGGAGCCGCCAAGCAGGACCCCGGCCCCTGCAGCCTTGCTTTTCTGCTCCCTGGTGCCCCGCAAAGAGCCTGGGCAGCCGCCAAGCAGGCCCCTGGCCCCCACCGCCTCTTTCCCACTCTCCAGTGCCCCTCAAAGGGCCTGGGGAGCCAACAAGCAGGCCCCCGGCCCCCACCGCCTCTTTCCCACTCCTTGGTGCCCCGCAAAGGGCCTGAGGAGCCGCCAAGCAGGCCACCAACCCTGCCACCTCTTTCCCACTCACGGGTCCTGGGTCCTGCGCTGTTCCGCCCTACAGCCGCTCTGTGCACTCGGGAGGTCCCTCAGCCCCGCCTGTGCCCTCTCACAGTCTGGGACCCCTCTGGGGATGTCCACCTGCTGGGGTGCCTGACCAGCCTGGGTGACATGCTGATGGCTGTGTGCAGGCTGGTCAAGCCCCCCAGGAACATCCCTCACGCCATTGGGGTGTGGCTAGCATGGGTGACGGGCTGATTGGCGCTTTCAGGCTTTAAGGCTGCCCACAGCTCCCATTGACCCAATGTCCCAGCAAGGCTGGCTGGATGCAGGTTCTGGGGTTTGTTTATCTTCTATAATTGATGCTGTTCCTTTAAGCCGGGGCCTAGACATGTAACGAAACCTCCTCTCTGCTTCACCTCACCTCGCGGAGTCTATAATGACACAATGTTACTTAGTGGTGAGGCCCCGGCTGCTGTTTCCTTCAGCTCCGGAGGATTCTATGATTGTTATTATGTTGCAAACGTGTGTTTTGCTTGAGGATAAGGAGTGGAGCGGGCGGCAGTTTCACTTTCGCTCCTGCCGCAATGGAAACTGCCGTTTACTCAGGTCCGTGAGTGGCGGCCTCCATGTTGACTGGGCTAATTTGCATACAGCCGCTCTGATTGGCTGGTGGACGTGGCTTACCACGTCCCAGAGAAACGGTTAATTTCAATATTACGCTTTTATTAGTTAAGATTAGTTCACATTTATATAACAGACCTTATAATTTTCACAGTGCTTTTACACATTCTGCCCTCCAATAACCCTATAAAACAGATGCCTACGTTCATTGATTACTACTTTCTCTTTCTCCTTTTTCTTACAGAGAAAGTAGTCATTGTATACATATTTATTATCTACTATGTGCCAGGCACTGTGGATTCAACAGCAACCGACATAGGACACAGTGCTGCCCCCACCAAAATTAAAGTCTAGTTGGGGAAGCAGATAAGTAAACAAACAGTTACAGTACAAGTGTGATAAATATTAAAAATGAGGGAAATATATGGTTTTATGAAGCACATAGGAAGCATACTGTAGCAGCTAGAATTAGGTTCAGTTGCATATAACAGAAAACCGAAAGTAAAAATGGTTCAAGCATACAAGTGTATAACCTCATGTAAAAGAAGGATAAATACAGACATTCTGGCACTGATCTGGTGTCTCCATGAAAACAAAGAACCAGATTCCTTTTATCTTTCTGTTCTGCTATCAGGAGTCCTAGTTTCTGTTCTCAGCCATTTTGTTCCAGAAAGCTGCTGCAACTGCAGCTATCATGACAATTCCAGTCCTCAGGAGGGAAGGGGGAAGAAGTGCCAAAGAGTGTACTTCCCAGTTGAGTAGGCTGGCAACTCTAGGAAGACTCCGTGGTTGTTTTGTACAACCTTCCATCTTACATCTCTTTAGTCAGATCAGTCAGATCTTAATCCTAGATAGTTACAAAGGAGTTTGGAAAGTACACTTTTCACTCCAGTCAGCCATGTGCTCAGTTTACAAAACAATTAAGCTTATTTTACTAAGAAGAGGAGAATAGATTCTGGGGTATGCAATTCACAGTCTTTGCCATAGAAAACCAAACCCATGTAAGGTGGTTAGTGAGCATATATATGGAATTAAAATCTATAATAATAAAAGCATAATATGCTAATTAGACCAGACATCCTTCCAGACAAAGCCGCAGTGGTGGTAGGCAGGGGCCAGGGCCAAGACCCTTGCACGAGTTTCGTGCATTGGGCCTCTAGTTATTAATAATTTGCCAGTCACCTTGTTTTACTGACAAGTAAACTAACATTCAGGAAGGTATGTTAAATACATTGCTTCAATTCACATAATGAGTAGGTAGCATAGCATGAACTAGTCTTCGTATTCCCAACCCCAGTATTCTTTCTTCCCCATTGCTTTCCATGTTATTTTATATGTATAGTATTTGCAGTTCAACTAATAAAGTTTAAGATTTAGAGCTTACAGTTGCAAATACGCTCTAGTCTAACTCTAAGTAGTATTATACTATACATTATATTAAAGTCTAAAAAGATTAAGAAGTCAGTGGAATTTAGACGTGGCCCATTGAAAAGCTTTTTATAATGAATTTAATTTAGTTTTTGTTCAGAATCTCATTTGACTTTTGAAACACTGTCATTTCTCAGTGTTTGCAAAGTGTTTGAAAATTCGTCCCACCATAGGACCTGCTCTTGTATCATAAAGAGCACTGGTGAAGGCTGTTCTTGAACACCATTTATTTAAGAACAAACCTTTTCCTACTAAAAAATAAATGTTTCTCTATCTTAGTGCTATGAAATATTTTTCATCTTAGAAGAGCTCTGACGGAATGAAAATAGTGTGATGACAAAATGTTCTTAACTGAGGAACAGGGAGTATGTGACTCTGGGCAAGTCATTTTTTCTAGCCATAAAATAAAATAATTACTTTTTAAAGAAAGGAGATGAGAATTAATTGGGAGAAAAATTGTAAGTACTTAGACTTATACATTTGAAGTAAACAGATAATGTTAAATTGTGTTTCAGTCATTAGTTTAATTTTCTTCTTCATTGTCAGGACTTAGCTGTTTAGGGATTTTCTTCTTCTCCTGAACTGTTTGCTTCTGAAGGGAGAGGAAGTACGCAAAGCAATCACTGTGCTAAAGGGCAGTGGGTGGAGAAATGTGAAAGTGTGGGTGAAGCCTTTGCTGGATAAGCAGCTGTGTCTTTCATTGCATCATCTTTTATTTTATTTTTTTGCTTTGTAAAATTTATCTTTATTGTTGAAAGTATTACAGATACTCCCCTTTTATTTCTGCCCCCCCCAATTGCTCCCCTTCATCTAGTTCCTGCCCCACCCCAGGCCTTCATCACCCTATTGTCTGTGTCCATGGGTTATGCATATATGCGTATAAGGTCTTTGATTAATCAGTCCTCCCCTACCACCTCTCCCTGCTCCTTCCCTCTGAGATTCTTCAGTCTATTCCATGCCTCTGGTTATATGTTATTTGTCAATTTATTTTGTTCATTAGGCTCCACATATATGTGAGTGAGATCATGTGATATTTGTCTTTCTCTGACCAGCTTATTTCACTTAGGATAATAATCTCCAGGTCCCTCCATGCTGTCGCATAGGGTAAGAGATCTTTCTTTTTTTTTTACAGCCACATAGTGTTCCATTGTGTAAATGTATCACAGCTTTTTTATCCAGTCATCTACTGATAGGCACTGGGACTGTTTCCAGATCGTAGCTATCCTATATAATACAAGCCTAATATGCTAAGGGTCTGGTCATCTGGTTGTCTGTTCAACCAATCAAAGCGTAATATGCTAATGATATGCTAAGGCCACTCAACCACTTGCTGTGACTTGCACTGACAACCAGGGGGTAGACAGTTGACTTGTTGACCAGTTGCTATGACATGTACTGACCACCAGGGGGCAGATGCTTTGACTAGTAGGTTAGCTTGCTGCTGAAGTCTGGCCAGTTGGGACTGAGCAAGATGGGCCAAACATGCCCTGGAGCCCTCCCGCGGTCCCTTCCCAGCTGGCCAACCTCCCACAGCCCTCCCTGGCCCTGTTCATGAACCAGTGGGATCCCTAGGCCCAGCCTGCACCTTCTTGCAATCCAGGACCCCTTGGGGGATGTCAGAGAGCCGATTTCAGCCTGAACCCGCAGGCCAGGCTGAGGGACTCCACTGGTACACAAATGCATGCACCAGGCCTCTAGTTGTAAATAATGCTGTTACGAACACAGGGTTGCATATATTCTTTCTGATTCATTGTGTCTTTTTAATTTGAGTTGTTAAATGACAACCATCAAGAGGGTACTTCCTTTTTCCTGGGTGTTTTGCCTGAGTACTAGTATATGATAAACGACTGCAAAGTGAGGATTGTTCTTGGTGTTTCCTCATATTCCTAATATTCAGGCAACCAATGTATATTATTACCTGAGAGAGAGTGAATGAGAGGAAGGAACAGAGGAGGAGAAAGAAAGGAAAGAAACAGACATGTACAGTAGCACAAGTACATTTTTATGCTCTTCCACCTTTAACCATAGATTGTTTTAAGATCTAGAGAAGATTGTAAGGTCTAGAGAACTCATCTAATCCAGTGGTTTTCAAATTGTGCTCCATGGAACCCAGTGATCAGGGTCAAGTGAATGAGGGCTCCTTGTAGTTAGGAACATGTACCGTGAATGTTATAAAGATAAAATTAGGTTATGTCACCTCTCTACTTAAAACTTTGCAGGACTCCCCCTTGCCTGTGGAATAAAGTCCAAGGTCCTTAGCTTAAAATACAAAGATCTTCATGATCTGCCTAGTCTGTGCCCACCTGGTGTCTTCTGCTCCATTCCTCATACTTTATATTCCAACTAGAGGCTCAATGCACAAAATTTGCAGTGGCTTCATCCAGAAGGTGATCCAGAAGGACATCTGGAAGGATGTCTGGTCTAATTAGCATATTATGCTTTTTATTATAGACTAGGGGCCCGGTGCACAAAAATTTGTGCACTCGGGGTGGAGGGAGTCCCTCAGCCCGGCCTGTGCCCTCTGACAGTCTGGGACCCCTCAGTGGATGTCCTATGATGGCCCCAGTCTGCCAGGCGCCTTTTGTGTGTGTGTGTGTGTGTGTGTGTGCGTGTGTCACCACTGGGGACCTGCCCCCAGCTGCATCTGAGGCTCGGAGCAGTCCTCCTGTGTGTGTCTACCTGCCGGGGGCCTGCCCCAGGCACACCGTGGAGGCTTGGAGCAGGCACCCCCTCTATGTTGATCTCTCAGACTCTTGCCCTACCCTGCATGTTGTTCTCTTTTTTGAGCATGGCCAGGGCTGTGTGCTGCCTGCCTCCCAAGCTTGCCTACTGCCCATCTTCCTCCAGCCACCAGAAAGCAGGGAAAACCCCGCCTTGTGGTCAGGCCAGCCTTTTCCTGCTCCCTGATCCTCGGAAGGGACCTGGAAAGCCGCCAAGCAGGCCGCCAACTCTTTCCCACTCACCCGTCCCCTGCTGCCTTCCTTTCCCACTTCCCGGTGCCGCCAAGGGGTCTG